>JAWWML010004596.1:0-43506 GCA_035047165.1 Ormyrus rosae
CGATACCATACATAACTTAAAATCGTTATAAAACAAAAACTAGTAGATGAACTTCAAAAATTCTTTTTAATTTTGAATGTTTAGTTAAAGACGAAAATAATAAGAGGTAGACCATTAAAAGAGATCGATTATTCACTAATATACAGCTATACAAAAAATTGCTACAAAATAAATAAAACTTTAATATCTTTTGAACTAATACGTTTCATAATTAGAAAAACTATACAGCTCTGAACGTATAAAATATCTACCTTTTCCCAAAATTTCAAGCAATTTAAGGTCTTTTTACTTCTGTAATCGTTCGACCAACAAAACTCATTTTTTTCGGTTTTCAGCTTTTTATTAAAAAACTAATTGACAAAATGGCTTGAAATTTTTACAGATCATAGCTACATATATTCTTAATTACCAAAAAATTTTTCAGAGCAGTTGATAATTTAATTTAAGAATTATAAAGTTTTTAAAAAAAAACACATTTTTATTAAAAACAAAAGAACCATAAGAGCTAGTGTAACTCTTTTTTCTGAAATCATAGATATTTTTATGCTGTTCAGATTGGCCTTTGTTCAATTAAAATATCTTAATCCTATCATTAAAAAAAATTAAAATTAGGTTTTTCAAAAAGCGAAAATTTACGACAAAACAAAAAAAAATAAGCTAAACAAAAAAAGAAACCAATCAACCAATACAAGTCAGAAACGGAGCGTTCCTTGAAATACCCATGACGGAAGAAGCTTTTTCCCTCGGCAATCAGCAGATAAGCTATTCCACAAGTTTTGTGAACGCGTCATCCATTCCTGCGCGGCTCCAGAGTCTATCAAAGTCCCCAATCGACGTGCCAAGAACAAAAACAAAGGACAGACGGAAAAATGTCTACCACACCTATCTCCGCTCGACATCAGCAGAGCCACAGGTACGGACCTCCTACGTTGAGGACTGCACTTTTAAGGAGGAAGCCTGTGGCTCCAACTTTTTTCAAACCCGATCCTTCCCGCGGGGAGATTTTTCCGCCGAGGTCAAGGGGACAGAAGGAAAAGGAGAAAAATGATTTTTTTCCTCTGGTTTGTTTCTTCCAGAGCAAGAGAAATGTCGGTTCCAGAGGGATGTTGTTGAATAAATCCAAGCACGGATGTACGCGAACCCTCGCAGCGGGGATTCGTAAAGTTAGAAGAACTACAGCTCGGAGAAAAGGAGAAATTGTGCGTGCGAGAAAATAGCCATGTGTCCTACTGACTTGTAAGACCTTGTAAGAGTTAAACTTTATAGGGATCGCTTCTTTTTTTCGGCAACATATATATTTTTTCGCCAGTAAAATCATTCAATAAAAATAATGATTTTTTTTTAAATATTTAATCCATCTGTCAGTCAGATTGTATTTAACCATTTGAAAAGTTTTTAAAATATTTATTCAACAAACAAATGTCAAATTATTTTTAACATAGCAATTTAAAACATGTTAAATTAAAATATACAATTTACTTTTTCTCAATAAAATAATCAGCTACCATACTGGTAAAAAAATAATGTTTACTTCTTCGACAAATGCTTGACAATATTTCGATTACTTAGTAATTATCTTCAGGGCACTAATCACACCAAAAAATTATTTTTATAAAATTATAATAATTGTACAATAATCAAAATTAAATAGACACAAAACTTACAGTTATATCACCAATAGTTTCTGCAAACTCTAGGATCTTTATATAATCTATATATGTACTACTCGTACAACCAGCAGCAAGTATGGCTTAAAAGTTAAAGAAAAGTCTAGAGTTCCAATATTAGGGATATATCTGATTACCGTGAAAATTTATACTCAAGAAAAATGTCATTCAGGAAAAACATTTCATCTTTTAGATTACATCATTTTATATATATGTAGAATTATGTATAAAGACAAAAAGTATAATAATAAAAACAAACATAATTTTTTGCGTATATTTTAAACAAATTCAAAAGTAGAACCTAATTATAAAAAAATTTCATAAATCACAATCAGTAAATTCTTATTCTGATTTCAGACATGTGACTAAAGTTACAACTGAAATATTTTTAAAAACAAATGTTATTTATTTAAATGGAAATGCAATAATAAATCAATTAGATAATTTAGTTTTATCAAAAAATATAAGCTTTTATTATCTTTCGAAAATTCTTTCCAACACACACACACACACACAAGTAAAACCATAAAAAAAGGCAAAAAGACTCGCATCATAATATAAGCCAGACACTATTTGTTTTTCCCATATTAATAGGCCTCCGATTCCCAAAAGCAAGGAGCAAATAAATTCTTACATGTGTCCAAGCAGTCCCCATAATAATTTAAAGACCTCTGTGCATTAGTCAAAGCCCCGAAAAACAATCAAAAGACCATCAGGCGCTATCTCGAAATATCAAAATTCAAAATCCACGAAAGCTACCCGTCGAGGAGGGGGCACGTTACATAAATCTACGAGATCGAGTCTGCGCTTCCACAGACTTGCTATCCTCGCAGCGGGACCCAAAAAGCAAAAGAGAGACACGGCTCATAGGCCGAGAGGCGAGTTTCGGGACCGCGAGAGAGCGAGCAGAAAAGTAGGGAGAGAAATAGACGTGGTCAGAAGAGTAGTGGGGACGAAGCTATAAAGGCCTTAGGGTAGCTCGCCCGAGGGACGAGTTGTATGGCGATCGCAGTGCTGGGAAGAGGGAGAGTGGGGCGCGCGGGATCTTTTGACTTGAAACGCTCTGCCGCTACGGCCGAGATTGTTTTTAGTACGCAGGGAAAGCCATCAGCACGAGGATGACTGCAGCCGCTTCGGTCCTCTGAGTTTCCAGGCTGTTTTTCTACTGGCTCACTTGGTTTATACTACTGCTCAACATTCCAACCAGCTGCAACATGCTCAAGTTCATCGCTTTCGGTGAGTCTTGCCGATAATAATATCGCGCGTCGAATGTGCTCCTTTAATGTCATCAAGTGATCAAAGTGTCTTTACCGTTCTGCTTCCGCCGAATTTAGTGCGTTTTTAATCAACATAAACGTGAAATCTAATAGACATTTTAATCAAGTTAAATTCTTTACAATATCCATTTAAATTAAAACATTGGCTCATAAACTATTACAAATATTTCGCTTTCAATTGAGTTTTCAAGTAAAAAAACACCAGCAATTTTAACACAATACATTTACCGCAATATCTAGTTTAGTCATTTAAAAAGCAATGTTTACTTTCTTCCTAAAAATTAATTTAGTCCATGTTCATTTAACTGCATGTCAAGCTCAAGCCCACGTTGACATTCATTTACTCGGCAATCCATTATTCAGCCGTGAATCAGGAGCGCACATACCATCAGTCCATCAGCTATCGCGACTTTTCAACTTTCTACTGAGAAAACTTGGCGCATGTTGTAACGAAACGTCTAAATCACATATGAGGCTCCCTCCCCGATTGCTTTCGCAAAATTCAGATAAGGCAGTCGATCGCGCGGCCAATATAAATCGGCATCCACGCATAACTTGACGCGATCGGTTTGCCGCGCTTGAATACCAATATCAAAGGCGACTCCGTAACGGGGGAGAGGCGACGCACAATGGGAGAAAAGCACCGAGATGTCCGGCGGGGAGAGAGCAAAAAGAATTCGTGAGAGATAAAGGCAGGCGGCCAGAGAGAAAGGCGAGGAAAAGATATGACGCCGGGAAGGCCGTACAATACGTGAAATGCACCGTTACCTTCGATTTTCTTCTATTGTCGATTGTCTTTTCGATATATTATATTTATACATCATATTTTTTCGAGAGCAACGTAAAACAAAAGTAAGAAACCAATGGTGAGAAAGAAATTAGTCAGAGAAATAAAACTAATAAATATACACGTAGGCGGAAATGCTCGCGCTTCATTGAATATTAATCACTCGTGGAAAGTAAATAGCAGAGCGTTTTTCTCGCTATCGATTCTCGACATCTTTTCACGCCTTTCCTCTCTCAGAATTGGTCGCTCGCGGTTCCTTTGCCGGGCCGCAAGCTCGTAATTCAAGCTGCTATCAGGTCGTGCGAGAGGAGCAATACCGGCCGGATTATCGGTCGTTCTTCTCTCTTTTCGGGGCCGACGATTTTATGCTTTTTGTCCCCGAGATCCTTTTCCCGACGCCGTTCGCGCCCGCTAATCTCGAGGTCGATCTTGAGGTTTCTTTTATTTTTCAAAGAAACTCACTCTCCTCAAAGGCTCCGCGCTGAATATTAATTCCGTATTTATGGATTTGAATCCCTGATTTTTCTATGAAGCGCGCTGGTTTTTTCCAGATTGCCAAGGCGTTTACAAGAGCGTCGATGCTTGTCATTTTCTTACTTTACGATGTATGAGACTTTACGGGAGTTTTAGTACCGAATCCCAAGTCCTTTCAGCTTGAACCGCCCCGCGAGTTTGCATAAAATATTTATTCCTAATTTTTTTCTTCTGCATGCGAGATACCTTTGATTGATTTGCCGTGAAATTGCTCATAAATGCTTCTCCAAAAAATTCTCGTCGCTTTTCACACAATTTGTTTATAAATCTTCTTTTTTAAATTGTTCCTACAGTTTCTCAGTATATCTACAACAATGCTTTCGAAATACTGTTTGTTCAATAAAAACAGTGCAAAATAACTCATCCAATTTCCTCCTCGTAAATTAGTCCAGCAAAAGACGAATGATTTCCCTTTCGTGGAATTGGCTTCTAGGGCCTTGAAAAGAGCTTCGGTCCGCCCAGCAAATCAAAATAGCCTCGCGACAAGTCTCACGCTTATAATTCAGCGTAACCATCCCCAAAAGTGAGCCTGCATCCTCCCTTCCTTCGCCACTCTCGGCATGCGACACCGTTGCTCCTTAAATCTCGGACGGCGCCGGTTTTTCGGCGACACTCTATATGCGCCATATGGGTCCCGGGCCAGGAGCACATGTTCGGGAGGACGACGTCGCTTAATGTCTCTTGACGCGCTGCGGCGCGACCTCCTCAAATCGTGTGGGAGAACCTCTTTTTTTGCTGCAGTTCGTTCAAGTAAACGAGGCCGGCAGACGTTTAGCGTTACGAGTCATCTGAGAGAAATGAATTTTCGAGGAGCCCGATGCCTTCGTTATTTCACGTTCAAGTAGCTTCATTATCGAATATTCAGTTTGAAAACTTGACACCGACAGCTGGGCTATTCAAGTGCCCGGCAAATATTTTTCTTTGCTATTTTTAAACCTATATTTTAAGAGTATCAGGCAAAAATTTTTTATTCTATACTGCTTTATTATTTTATCAATTTCTTTCGAAAAAGTTCCAAAGAAATATTTTGATAGGTCCGAGACTATATATTTTCTTCTTAAATACGCTGTGCTTAAATACGCGGAATAAATTAAAATTTCAAAACTTTTCTAGCGAAAGATAAATAATTGAATCAAGCCTCACATTTTTCTTTTTATCTTCGCTTCCCGAGATCTTACGCGTAATTACATCACCTCGTCGATTCTTCTATTTTCTCAGGTGAAAATCCCCGAAATCCAAGCCACGCGCATTCAGCCTGCCGTTTTTTATCTCAACAATGCGGTTTTTCAAAAGCATTAATACCGCTGGGCTGGATGCTTTGTTCGCATCGGCAATAACGCTCCCCATGCCATTCACGTGAAAAGAAAAAGCTGCGCGATCGATCCCGATCTTTCTCGCTTCGTTCCAATCGCGACCCGCTAATTCAATACGAAAGCTATTAAAAGGAAGCTGCTTCAAAGCATCAATGATCCGCGGACGAAAGCAGAGCACCCAAGAGCAGCGGTTCAAAAGTCTCGCGTATTACAAAACAAGCCCTGGTTGCATCGATCTCTTAGAACACGCGATAAATGTCGCCTCCACGATATTTTATTTACGTGTTTACGTCTCCCGGAAAAACAAGTCGACCATTTTCGGAATCGTTAATCAAGCGTAAAAAGTCATTGGTCGCTCTGTGCACCTGAAACGAGGGAGAATCGATTCTCCACGCCGGCATTTTTCCAGAAAAGAAAAAGTCGCCCCTCGGCGTCCAAGGCCGCTCGCCTTGCTCGAGATTTAACGGGGCCACACGCAGCTGACAGCCGCTTCCCGAGAAATGCAAATCCTCCGGCTTGACACGCGGAAAATGCTTTCGGAAAAAGAGTCGCATTTGGCCGTACGAGATAATCCAATATAGAAAAAGTATTTATCTCGGACGGATATGTCAGGGGTACTAAATCACCGCCGGTAGCTCAGCGGGTGAGCGGCGCTCAAAATTCTTACCTGCAGCTCACACAGCTCCTTTATTTATGACACTTTGTGACTTTTTCCGCCAGTGTTCTTTCAGTTATGCTGGTTCTTTGAATGAATTTTTAATTCGTGTCCGAATAAATTGACAAGAAAAGTTGTCGATTGGAGAAAAATCATTAGCCGGCAAACTATTAGTATGCTATGCGGTAGGGATTATATGCACGTATCTCGAAAAAAATGCTCGAATGGTCCGGCAAGCGACCGGTATCAAAACGTAAATCTTTCTCTCTCGTTCGGCCGTTTTTCTCGCTATCCATCTTGGAGAGTAGCCCCCTGCCGTGCGATTATGCATTCCCTTTATTTTATCCTGGCTAGAGATAGAAAAACAGATAAAGGATGCGCGCCGATATGCGGCTCGTGACTCCAAGACGTTTCTTATACTAAAAGGCCCGTTTTTCTTCTTTTTCTGCAGCGCTCATTCTGAGATGCGCCTGTGCCGTCTGGGATGACGCCGATCCCAGCGATGAGCAGTGCGACATGGTCATGCAGCAGGTCATGAGCGAGGATCGCTCGACCATCCCTGATAACTCTGCTAGCCGACTTGAAGCTACCTGGTTATCGCAAGAGTAAGTACATTTTTTACCATTTACAAATCTATTTCATTTAAGAGGATTCAATTTTACTCAGCCTGAACGAACAAGCGAATACCTTTAAAAAACTTTCAACATTCAGCAATTTTATATTAAAAAGTTTACTACAACTAAAGCAGTCAACAATTACTTTCTTTTGCTTCTTCGAAAATTAAACAACTCTGGCTTACGAATGCGCCTTCGATAAATGAGACTTGACATTCTCAACGATTGAAATAAATTGGCAAGATATTATTGACAGCTTCATGATTGAAAATGATTTGCTTGCATTAATAAAAATTCAGTCAAGGCACCAATATACATTTCAATTTAAACTTCATTTACAGCAGATGAGTTATTTATTATAAGCAAACTTTACTTTTATAATAATAAATTATAAAACAATGACACTATCAAAATCCCTCAATGTTTTCGTTCATTAAACTATAATGCACAAGTAACAAGATTAAATTCTCACTCTTGAAAAGCTATAAAAACCGCCTCGTTTAAAATTCCCTGCAATTCACGGTTTACTCGCGCCTTCACACTGCACAAACAGGACGATTAGCCGCGCAATAAAAAGGCGACGGGTTCGAAAAAAAGTCTGCGCCACGCATTCGAATGCAACGATTCTTGCGCATTATCAGTTAGCGCGCGTCTGCGTTCGCGCCTCGCGTTGGAAAACAATAATATTAAAAGCATGGCATTCCCATTCGCACCACGAGCCTCCGAGCATCGTCTCGAATTCCGAATCATCGCACGAGTCGCTTAACGAACGCAGGCTCGCGGAAGAAAGTCGATTTATCGCAATTGCCTGCTAAAAAAAGCATCCATCCCAGTTTAAAATTTGCGTCTAATCTGTTTAGCTTTGGCTGGTTGGATGGAGCTTAAGCAATCAGGACAAGGTTGAACAGACCTGCTTGAGAGACATTACAATCGACATCTCTTGTTCCATCTGCTGTCGATGTGTTAGTATCCGTTGTACAATTCGCAGCTCTGTTTCTCATAACGCGGCTCGTTCGGCACTTTGGAAAATCACGCGGCGACCATCGCGTGTGAGACACTGCATGGTATATAGATATGTTTTCTGCGTATCTTATGTACACCTTCATATTACAGTCAAGAAAAATGCTACTCTTTTAATTTTCTTTTTACACCTTACTTTTTCAATTACAAAATCCATAATTCATTTTATACCATTTAAAATCAACCGCGTAAGATTGCGATACAGCCGTTCCATTTAATAAAAACACGTCAAAAAAATTATGCACAAGGCTTCCAATATACTTGAAAGAACAACGGTAGATTCGCGTCTCTCTTACTTCAAGTTCATCTCGTGAAAAAAAAAAGGTAGAAAAGCAAGCCCCGTTCCCACCTCGTGCGTTTCCAACGATGAAAGAGAAGAAGAAGAAGAAGAAGAAGAACGATTCAGCTGGTCCAGGTATACAAAAGCCGGCATCTCGTCCTTTTCCCCGGTCACGCACGCGCATAGATCCATTTTCCCGTCTTTGCCGAGCAGGTATATATACGTGCAAGAGGCAGAAAAGCGGGGAGGGAGGCCAGCGTACAATGCGTTCTTTGACTCGACAGTGTGCGAGGGAGCTGAAAGTATCTAACCACAGAGCGTAGGAAAACTCGCGGCTGGCTTTCCTCGAAACGTACAATGTTGTCGGTCCGGCAAACCTGCTGCTTTTCATCTCGAGCCGACTGCTGCTGCTTTTCTTCGCTCGCTGGTGCAGGGGACCCCGGAGTGGGTCGCCTTTCTCGACGACGCCTAGACGATCGCTTGTGTCTCTCCCCCGGGGGAGGAGACGAGTGCGTCATTCATCATTTTCTCGCTGCTTCTGCTGCTTCTCACGATGTCCGTTTTGCCTCTCGAATGATGGAAATGTATCATAGGAGAATGTCCGTTTCTTTCGAGGTTTCTTTAAGGTCCGCTTCTGGACTGCGTAAGCGGAGATTACCGTCAAAATCAGTGACTTAAAAATCTTTTCAACTCAAAACTTTAATCTATCAAGATTTATGTTTCACTATTTTTTATCCTTTTCAACATTTACTATCAATTACATTGCGACAGAATCTTACAAAATTAAAAAAGATCCGTTTTATTTTCACATCCGTCGAGAGTAAAAATAAATTTCAATATTATAAGAAAATTGAATATAATAATTCTATAAAAACAAGTAAAAAAACACAATATAAAATAAATAAATAAATAATAATGTAAAATTTTAAAACATAATTTAAGTAAAACCCTTTGGTTTGCAGGTGCGAAACCCATCAAGGTCCGGAATACATAATCCGCAAGTACCATTTCTTCGAAAACGGTACGTTCTTCCTGATGCGGCACTACTACGCGGAGGAATCGTGCAGCGTGGCGACTTACACGGTGACGGCGCGAGGCTCAATCCAGCTGCTTACCAGCTCGTACGTGACGCCTGGCGCCACCGAGGCGCGCTATCAGCTGGATACCGTGCACATCTCGCCGCTTAATCGTCAGGTGATAACTCCTCTTCCCAGACGCAAATATTTTCACGCGGATCAGCTCCAGTCAAATGTCGTAAATAACCCGATGCGCGCACTCTTTTTTCCACAGCGTTTCGGGGGTATAGGAAAAGTTTTGAGTTCTGCTTAACAATGTTGTGTAAATCATTGATAAAAATATCGAGTCGCTCCAGATTCTTTGAATTTAAAGCGTTTCAATAAATAGGCCTGATTTAGAATCTATTTCACTTTCGTCGTTAATGAAAAAATCTTAAATTAGCTTTTTGCAAAAAATTTTGGAAATGTACAACGACGCGTTTCCAGTCAAAACTCCTTTTCAAAAGAAATACGAGGAAACTATAAATTTTACCGAGGACATAATAAAACTTTCAGATTTAGAAACTTGCACTTTTACGACACCGATCGAAAAATAATTTAGTTTACGAGTCCATAAAATAGAAACTCTGATGCAACGCTCTTATGTTTCTCTAAAAATGAAAGAGCACAACTTTTAACAATCACAGATCTGATATAAAGTGAATTTAAATACCCTAGTTGATAAAAAAAAAAAACTATTTGCATCTGAAAAGCAAACTCCCTCCTCTTGAATCCCAAGAAGCTAATCCAACCTTCCATTCGCCAACAGATTACGCACAAATTGAGCCACCGAGTGAACACCTCGTGCGGTCCGCATCAGCGATGGCGTCCATACATGCCGCAGCTGATTTACGAGAGCGCGCCCGAGAAACGCTCGCAGAACTGGCAGGGTCCGAGGTACAATTCTCTCGGGGGCCCGGCTCCGCGCGGTAAAAACGTCGACTGCCTGGCCCCGCTCGGCATCGACTTTGACGAGCTGAAACTTGTGCTGGTACAGCGGCGGCCTACTGGCTTCAGGTCCGCCAGCTACGGGAACAGCGACAGAGTGAGGGTAGAGCTCTTTCTGGGAAGCATGCTGCCCGACCAGAACTCCAAGAGGCCCCACAAACCCACGGCTCTGCAAGCGTATCCTCTGCTCAGGAGCGATACTGTAAGTACTTTTTGTCATTCTTTATTTTCTAATAATATGGGAATTACGTCGGATGATTCTACAATAAGATTAAGAATTGCTACTGAGTGCGGGATAGCCGTTATTTGTATTTCTCTATTAGTTTATCCTGAAATAAATCAAAAATCTAAATCCTAAAACCGTAGAAAAATATTAGTTTACGCCTGCTGGTCTCCGGTAGTGCGGAAAAGCAGCTCCATATGGCAGAAGGACATGGCGTGACAACGTCTTGCTGACAGGATTTTGAGAAACTCGTATTTTGCTTCGCCAGTCCATATGTTCATTTTTAACGCAGCAGTTTCCTTTCGTCGAAAAGCGGTCCGATACTTTTTTTACGCGGTAACGGGAAACTTCATCCTATATACGACTCTATAATGTTACACCGGAATCTTTTGTGATTTCACGCCGGGCGTCGCAGCTGGGCTTTTCCGTAATAAGAGCTACAAAATAGCTCTATGAAATCTAAAAACTTGTCTAGTTTTTCCGTTTCTTATTAGCTATTGAGTATTTCACACTACTTTGCTTTACAAGAGCTTAACTAAAAGGCCTATTTATGCTCAGATTTACCGTCTAGAGCATGTTCATCATTTTTAAGACCTTGACGTATTAAAATCAAGTCGACGTAGGATTAGTTCAAAATCAATCAACTGGTCGACGTCAGAGAGCGGGAGAATATAGGAGAAGTCGGACACAAACCAATGTGACTCATGATTTTTTTTGATTTTATCAATCCTTTCGCATACCTTTTAAAAGGTCATACGACAATTCATTCAAATCTGATTCTAATCTTGAAACGAAAGAACAATAGGCTGCTATTTGACAAACTCTCATCAATATTTTTTTTACAATCTCATTATAAATCAATTTCAATGAAAGGCTTCTAATAAATTCTACAAACGATAACAATAAAAAATAATCTTACAGCTTCACGACTGTCCCATCTGTGGTGCGATTGCCCGCGGATCCGAAAACAGCCCTCCTCTACTTCACGAAGTCGTGGCTCTACCAGCCCTCCTCGGTGGTTCCTGGGTGAGCCCGACTTGCGAGAGCTATACCGGTGGAGTCTGGGTGCGCCGTCAGCTACGCATGTACGCCGGGGACAAGCTCTGGACTGGACACTGGCACTACTTCACGGACCCGCAGTGCGACAACTTCCTTTACGGCATCGCTGCGGCCGGAAGCTACGTGCAACGAGCTCGCCGTCATCGTCGTCGTGACACCGAAGGCCAATCCAAACACAAACGAGACCTTGAAGAAGTTGAAAGAATACCCGGTTACTTGAACCTGGACGAGCAGACGACGACCGAAGACCCAATCCGTAGGGCAATGTTTAACGAGGCCATTCGCAGGATTGTCAACATGCGGCCAAAGCGCAATGTGGACGAAGTCGCCTATTACCAGCAGTTGCTGACGCTGGCCGATCCTGCCATGGCCCAGTCTTTCGCTGCCATGCTCAGAGGTAACCAGAGGAGCGAGGAGACGACGAAAAAGCCCCTGCAGTCGCCCACGCCGACGGGAACCACCGAGCTCGACCTGCACGTAGCCGAAAGCGTTCTCATTATCGCCGACTCCAGTTTGGCCAAACACTGCGGCCTAGATCTCACCGAGAAGCCCGTAAAACTGACAACCTGGCCATCAAACTGTCTCCCTCATTCTTTGATCGCTCCCTCGACGTTGGCTCTCAAGGCGAGGATCAACATGGACTGGTACGGCCAGTACATGTTGCAGCTAGGACCCAGAGACAGTGGCATCTGGTTTCAACCGCTTCTTCAGTGCGGCTCCGCGAGCCTTAAGAATCCGGTGCTTAGGGCCCACTTGAGGAGAAGCGTTGGTCTCAGATTCGGTATTCTCTTTAGTGCGTCTTCCAAGATCCTGCCCGGATTGGTTATGATGGCACTTGGCCAGATGCTCGTCATGTGGTTCGGCATGTATGCCACTCGATGACAACGTTTTTCTCAAATATTTTATTTGCAACGAATGAGGAGAGTGACTTTTTTTTAGAAAAACTTAACAAGTAGTAAAGTAGTAAGGTATTATCTAATGTTACCACCGCGTACACAGTTTTTTAAAGCACAGTGTCAAGACAAGAGATTTTTTTAAATTCTGTGCAACTTGTATAGTTTCTGTATAGTCTTAATCATCAAGGATGAATAATTTATTTCCAAGTTGATTAAATGTGTATTATGAAAATGATTAAATTTTATACTCACGCGTTTAACTTAATCCTTTTGAGGGCAGGATTGGCCAAGAATGTTGGTCCCGGCCAAAGCTTTGTTTATGTATTCGGTTTATCTTTTGAAAATCCGACTTGAACAAATTGAATTGAAAGCCATCGTTCCTTACACGCGCGTAGTCAGAAGCGCGCGCGCCGACTTTGAACTGCATCAAAGGGAGCGCGCTCGATGCCGACAAAAAATCCCCGTGAAATAAATTCATTAATTAGCGTGCGCAAGCACTTTCACGCACTAAGCATTTTCACTTTTTTAACGGAACGCAAGAGCTCAAGAGTTCTTGATACAACTACCGATAAATAATATATTCCCCCCTCCAGTTCGAGCGTCCTGTAAATATGTAAATACGGCCAGTCGGTGGCAGTAGTCGCGGCCTAGACCGTAGATTAGAACTAGTTTTTAAAACCAGAATTGAATGAGGGACGAACTCTAACCAGTGATCGTTTAAGCTTAAGGAGAGAACCGTAAGGAGAGAAAGGGATCCAGCGGAGGTAGAAAAAAAGAGAATAAAAAAACGAGAGGCGGGCGCCGACTTTGATCCGGAGCGGCTCGTCGACTCTTGTGCGCACGCGCGCTTGTAAATACCGAAAATTACGTCGCCTCTCTAGTGAGTGAGAGGGAGAGAGCGCACTTTATAATTAAACAAAGATCAAAATCGATCCTCGCCTCGCACTATCCTATCGCTGATCTTACACTTATTTTATAGTTACGTACCAATCTGGGAGATCGTAGACTTTTTTAAGACAATGTTTAGATTAAAATTAGTTATAGCTTACAAGATTAATAGCAAAAGAAGCTTTTTAATCCTGCTGTGGGATGAATCAATCCAGTGAAGTTGTATAATTATAAAATTTTACTTATTTAACCCTCTCGTAATAATAAAAATATCTGGATTTCCTATTAATCTCATGCGCAGAGGAGGTAAAAAATTACGGTCACTGTAATTGCAATTGCAACTTCAACAACAGTATTTCACTAATTAATATTGCAGTTTTTGCATTTGATAATAGTAAATTCATGTCAAGACAAATTGGAGCTGTGAACGTTGCAAATTGCATTAAGGTCGAGCCAAATTTTTTACAATTGTTTCATCATAAAGTAAAGAATTATAATTGAGTATAGTAACCAAGTGTGTATGCTTGATATGAATGAGTATGTCGGTATTAAAATTTAAAGTCGTATGTCTAATTATCAAAGTGGATTAAATGAGGCTATAAAACACCAATTTTGCTTGTTTGTCGTGTTGCCTGAAATAAATAAATTATCTGTAAGGCGTATCAATATGCCAATTAGATTATCATCGTTTGTACTATAGGTTGTAAATAATAAATTTTTATATAGGGGCGTTTTATTACTCATCTGTACATATATCTACAAGTGCCTATATTAAGACTTTGATATCTTTTTGTACGTTTCGCGCCATAGGCGTATAGTTGAGTAAAGAATAAATTTTTTTGAGTAAACAAAATGACTGGCATTATAAATTTTTCCTTGAACCTACAAAGTAATCTGACTACATTTGGAAGATTCAACCAGGCACCGATGGAATCAATTTATCATCGAATGCTCAGTCTTATTTCAGCTCTCTCATACAGATCGTTAATTTAACGCAGATATTTCTTTTTTTAACAAAATTTGGAAACTTTTGCATTTATGCGAGTATTCTCTACAGTTGGATAATATTTATTTAATATTGGAATTTTTTATGATTTATTTATATTCGTAAATAAAAATTATGGAAGACGTTACTTCGAGGCCCATGTTACAGTTTCAACAATTAACATTAAGTACACTAGACTATTTTCTTTTTGCAAGTTTGATTCTCGTAAGTCTCATTATTGGGCTTTACTTTGGACTCTTCAGTAAACAGAACAGCACTAATGAGTATCTATTTGGAGGTAAAACCATGGGATATATTCCTGTGGCCATCAGTATGTTAGCGGGGTTTGTAGTATTATTTTTAAACAATTCACTTGTTAAGATTATTATTTTATTATTTTAAAAGTTTAAATTGAAATTGCGTTGTTAGCTAGTTTCAGTATTCACGCTTTCATTCACATTTTAATTAGTTATTGACTGAATTTATTATCTTCATGTGACAAAGATAAAAAGTAATAGAAAAATATTCACATTTTCTAATAAAATATCAAGTATTTTAATTTTGTTTATGCATTATAGCAATCATCAATCATAATTTTTAGTAATATTTATTCATTATTTTACAATCAAGTAGAAGCTTTTGATAATGTTATCGAATAGTTACACCTCATATATATATATATATATATATATATCATATTTATTTTTATGTATTTATTTTTATTTGTTTATTCAACCAACATATTACATAAATCCTTTACATTAATAAATTGTACAATATTGCACAATATTTTATCTAGTTTTACTTTGAGCGTATTCAATTTTAATTTTCTTCATATTGATCATCATTACTAAAATATATTATTATTATTATTATTATTATTATTATTATTATTATATTATTATTCTAATTAATAATGACTAATTGAAGAAAATTTTTCACAAAAGACATGTTTCTGGCATCACGCTTTTGGGTGTCCCGACAGAAGTGTACCTCTACGGCTCGGCGTACTTGCTGATAGTATTCACCATTGTCTTGACTTGCTTAGCAGTGGTCTTTGTTTTTCTGCCAGTCTTCTACAAGCTGCAGCTTCCCAGTACTTACGAGTACTTGGAGATACGATTTTCTCGCAGAATACGGACCCTCGCCTCGCTGATGTACAGTGTCTCGTTGATTATGTACATACCGATAGTCGTCTATGTACCGGCACTCGCATTTTCGCAAGTCACTGGATACAGCCTCTATGTTATTACACCTGTTCTGTGCTCAATTTGTATTGTTTATACAAGCCTTGTAAGAACTTATTTGTTTGATCAAATATCTAAACAGAATTGAATGGAAAACTAAAACTTGTATTTTTATTACATATAGTATACACAATTTTTGTAATCAATTGTTAAACGTAATTTTACACATTATTGGCTTGAATTTCTTTTTATAAAAAATATCTCTAATGATGTATTAAATTTTTTTCTTTTAAACATCAGACATTATCAAACAAACTTAATTTTAGGGTGGTGTCAAAGCTGTTATTTGGACAGATACAGTACAATTTGCATTCACAATGGGAGGTCTTCTAGCTGTTTTCTTCATTGGCATTCATACGGTTGGAGGATTTTCAAAAACGTGGGAAATTGCTAGAGCAGGAAATCGTACAGAAATTTTCAAGTACGATGTCTTAATGACTTTTTGTTTATATGAAACATAATAAATCATTTATGAGTGATATTTTGCAAAATTTATATTTAGCATGGATCCAAGTCTCTATGTTAGAAAATCATTTTGGGGAATGTCTATAAGTATGACTGCTCTTTTTCTAACTCATTTTGGTGTCGGTCAGAATGTAGTTCAAAGATTCCTATCGATTTCGAGTGAACGGAATACCAAAAAGTAATATATAGTAATAATATAGTGATTAATTTCTAATGATTAATATCATTTTAAATATTAAATTCAATTTCAGAGCAATTCTGCTGTTGGCTGTGGGTATGTTAGTGATGAAGGTAGTATGTGGTTTGACTGGACTTGCTATGTTTGCCACGTACCACAACTGCGATCCTCTTCGAGCTAAGGTAAACTTATATAAGAATAGTACATTTATAGTACGTTTCGATACTAGTGCCAAGAAAATAATTTGACCCTCACCCGGACGTTTGCGTCCTAGCGAAGCAAGGGTGAAAAGGTAACGCGAGGTTAAAATCATCTTCTCACTCGCGTATCGAAATCGAGTTTTGCGCATAGAGTGCCAAAGATCAAATTACAGTTTAAATTTTCCAAGCTGATATAGTATAAAATTATTTAGTATATCGATTTTCTTTTAAGATTATAAAACGAAGTGACCAGATTCTTCCTTACTATGTTATGGACATTGCTGGCCACCTTTCCGGTCTGCCTGGCGTTTTTCTAGCTGGACTTGTCAGCTGTGCACTTTCTACAATGAGCGCTTCCTTAAACACACTCGCTGGTACGATTTATGACGATTTTCTCGACCACTGGCTTCCAGAAAGCTCAAATAAAGAAGTTAGAGCAACAACCATTATGAAGGTAAATTTACACAAGTTATCTCTCATTTAGAGATTCTGACAATTTTGAGATTTTTACAACTGCTCTCGTTATTTAAATAAAAAATGTATGTAATTTATTAAATTATTCGTTGACAGAATATTAAAACAAGATCAGTCTAATGAATTACTTGTTAATTATTTTTCATATTTTAGTATAAGAATGCCTTTTAGTATTTTATAATAAATATTTAATTATTTTATTAAAATATGAATTATTTTACTTTATTCTAATTATTTTGATTTTATTTATATTATGATGGTGCGTAGTGTAAAATTGATATTAGACCTCGAATAGACCTGAAAAAAGATTAGCTACTTTAAGTTTCTTGAAAATCTGCTGCTATTTTCGCATTAGTTTAATATCATCACAATTATTCTCGCATTATTACCGATACTTGATAACTTTCTGCTTGGCATCCTCTCCACTCCAGATAATGACCGTATTCCTGGGTTTCGTCGGTATGGCATTGGTGTTTATGGTCCAACACCTGGGCACAATCTTTGAACTATCTTTGAGTATTCGAAGCGTTGTGGAGGGGCCGCTATTGGGCCTGTTCATCCTAGGGATGATGTTCCCGTGTGTAGGACGCAAAGGCGCTCTGATCGGCAGCATCGTATCCCTCGCATTCATGCATTGGATTGTCATCGGCAACCAGTGGAACATCTACAAACGTCGACTTAGGCACCAGCCCCTACCTACATCGGTCGACAACTGTCCCTATCCGCTGAACGAAACCATCATTCACGTAATCAAAGCTAGTGCTTTGAATGAGACTGTGGTGCAAGTCGATGATGATCTTCCATTCTTCCTGTTTCGCATTTCCATGCTGCACTACAATCTTATCGGCACGCTGCTAACCGTCATTGTAGGGGTTAGTGCGAGCTTCCTTCTCAGTGAAAGCCACACTTTGAATGTTAATCCGGACCATATTACACCAATTATGCAAAGGTAAAAACAAAGTTAATCATAAGACAATTGTCAAATGTTAAAAATTTAATTACTTTATTAAAACAATAATTTATTGCAGAGATATACATACTTAATTAGAATACATCTACTTTTTTAGTATTTCTTGTTATTTTATCATTAGATTGCAATTATTTTGCAATAAATATGTGTTTCGAAAATATATATCAAGTCGTGGTTTTTTCCATTTTTAAGCGACGACAAATCTTATTTTCTTTACTTACAGATTTCTCAAAGGAAAGAAATATGTAGAAGTACCCCTGAAAGAAATTTCCGGTGACAAAATCGGTAGCAAAGAGATGCAGAAAAATTCTCAAAATAGTTTATCTAAAAAGGCTATAATATTAAGTTGACGACATTTAACGTCTATACTTGATAGAATTAAAGCGTTTCTTAATTTATATAATAAAAAGTTTTTTTTAATTATTTAAACGCGTATTTAATATTATATATTATAACTACTATGTAGAAAATATTATTTTTTATTTTATACTGTATAATAATAAAATAGTTTTTTACTTTTAAATGATAAAAATTTTCAAAAGTTGATTTAATATCATTTCCAGTCTCCTAAAGTTTTTTAATGAATATTTATAAGCTTCTTTTTATATTTTTAACATTATATATTTGAATTCGTTAATAATAAATAAAAATAAAATGTAATTACGTCAAAGGTTTACAATTTATTTAAAGTGCTTAAAAAGGCGTGATTTGGACAATGCAAGTTTTCATCTTAGACCAGACTTACGCTAGACTTTTTTTTTTACTCAGGTAACTGTATATACTTTTATACCTGTTTTCTATATGATCTTCAAGTTTGTATTAGTACTTACAAATATTTAGAGCTTCGATTCTCAAAGATTTTACGAATGTTAGTATCTTTTCAACATATTCTTTCGTTATTTGCAGTTCGTTACTGTGATAATCGACTTCATAACGATTGGATTGGTCTTTGTTAAGTATAACATTTGGGCACTTTCTTTGAGATGGCCATGAACTTGAGTTTCGTCGTTCAAGGTCCTCTTTTTGCGTCTATTGGCTCTTGAACTTTTGTGCCCTTGGGTAGGAAAAAGAGGTGCTGTCATTGATAGTCTTGGATCTTTGGTGTTATTAATCATTGGTGGAATTCAATGGAAGACCTTCCATGGACGTATACGACACTGAAACTTACCACCTTCAGTTGAAAATTTTCCATTCTTAACCATGCAAGTATTAGTCCATGCACCTAATAAAGACTAACCAATTCTGCTGTTTCAGCTCTGTTTTTTCTGGTATTAATCGAAACTGTTCTTACGATTACAATTGGTGTAATCGCTAGTTTCGTCTATAGAAAAGTAACGGGCATAGCGAAAGTCAACCCTCAGCATTTGACATCGTGTGTCAAAAGGTACGTATTTGATTTGTATATTCTATGTGTTCGTTGTACTAAAGTAAGAGAAGATTTTAAGCAGTAAAAATCATTGAAAAATTGCACATATATAGTATAATAGATTACACTTCTGACAAACTCGATCGATTAAATCGCTAAATACGGAAAAAAGCAGTCTTCCCATGATTTTCATTATGACTATAATAAAAATACAAGAAAAAAACGTGCATCATTAACAATAACCCAACACTAAAACGTGACACAATAAGAATAATCCAATCAAAAACGTGCATCATTAAGAATACGGCAAGGCAAAATGTGCATCATTAAGAATAACCCAACACTAAAACGTGCATCAATAAAAAACATGCATCGATTGCCCAATGACCCATTAAGCGTGCATTAAAATTGCCCAATAAGAAACGTGACACAATAAGAAAAAAACGTGACTCGATAAGAAAAAAAAAGTGACACAATAAGAAAAAACACGTGACACAATAAGAAAAACCATCTACTTGAAACAAAATTTCTCAAGTTTCGATAGTATCTCAAATGGAATCAGAATATGATGCATCCCCTAGTACAAAGAACTTATAAAAACTGATAAAATGTGGTCATTCCGGGTGCAAATGCACATATTAAAACCCTTTAAATGAACGCAATTCTATCGGTTTTTATAAGAAACTTTCATCATGCATTAGTTAAAGATAAATCTTTTTAGTTTTACTGATAAAAAAAATTATTTCTTTGAATAAAATAAAAAATTAATTTTTTTAATTAAGCATGCAACAATGATTGTAAGTTTCGCGTGCAATAATGTGAATGAAACAATCATTACATTAAACGAATAGTGCAAGCATAGAAGACTTCATTGTTTCTTCCGATAGTTAGAATGCAAGTGTATATGCATGCATTTATGCGTATCGCAATTATTACTTGAAGGCCGTATAAAAGTGTCTTGTATATTTAATAGATATTTGATTATTAAAAAAAAGTATTGATGTGATTAGTTAATTTAATTTTGATTATCAATTTTATAAACGTGTCCACGGAGCTGGTAATATTTATTTTAAAAAACTTAATGTGATGAGAATATACGTACGAATATTATACCTAATCGTACAAAGTAGTGGAGATATAAATATATTTTAATTTCTTCGAAAGAGAAAATATGCAAAAGTACCCCTCAAAGAAGTTCAAAAACGGACAGCAAAAGAATGAAATATTACACAATTGAAAACAACTTATACTAGAGTAATATTGAATGAATTAGAGTTTTCTCATATAATAAAATATTACTATTGTCTCTAATAAAATATTTCTCACGCGAATGTCGAAGAAAATAATATAATATTTTAAGAATTTAGTAAATTATATTGGACAAGGGGAACAAGGTTATCTTATTGTGCATAAAATTATTAAATAAGATTTTAATTTACTTCCTCTCTCCTGTCGACCATGACTACGTGTGCCTAATTAACCCTTTTGTTTAAATATTTTGTTTTTAATTTGTAAAAACGTATGTTGATATTAATTTGACTAATTATGTGTTGCACTAACTTATACTGCTACACGATTTAGGTCCTATAGATACAAAAAGTACTGCATGTAAGATATAAAACTCATTACTTACTCATTTTCATCTTATATTAATCAATCTTCGTATCGAATCATTATATAGCTAATCCTAATTTATTAAATTTTACCGACTTGATAAACACAAATATTACAATTAGTCTTATCTAAAAAGTTTTATTACAAGTTATTTTACTTTGTATTGTAATTTATCCCGTCATTAGTGTTTTTTCAACAACCTTACTTAATTCTCCACTCCAGCATTAACTAAAAAATTCATATATTCATAGTTCTCTGGCACAATGTATTCATATAGTCTCTGCTGACACTCATTTTCTTTATTGTCAACGGATCTTTCGCGCGGTAAACATCATGGATTCGAACGTAGGTGCGGCGCATTTGGCGAAAGAAATTGATTCATTAGTGTTTGGAGCAATTGATTATTGTTTATTCGGTGCTCTTCTTGGTGTTAGCTTATTGATCGGAATATATTTCGGCTTCTTTAGCAAGCAAGATAGCACTTCTGAATATTTGTATGGTGGAAAAAGCATGAATTACATTCTTGTAGCAGTAAGCATATTAGCGAGGTTCGTTAAAAATTATATTTCAAATCTTCAATTTCTGTTTAAATGAACCTTTTATTTGAAATACTATTTTGAATATAAATTATCCTTATTTATCTCCTTTCTTTTTTTTTAAAGAGTGTCTCGATAGCCTTGACGAAGTCGAGTTTTATGGAGCATTTATAAAACCGCCTATCCTCAACTGTTAATAAATTTATTATAATACAATCAAAGAATGACGTTTTTTTAACGTAGCAACTAGTATGAATATCAGTACAGAATAAATTAGATTTATAAATTATTGAAACTAACTTGAAAACTTATCATTATGAATTTTAGAATTCGAAATATTGCAAAGAATACAAGTATTTTTTATTACAAATTAAACTAAAAAAATTACTTATTAGTTTTTTGTCAGGAATCACCTTTTTGGGCGTTCCCACGGAAGTTTACTTACATGGTAGCCAGTACTTGGCCTCCGTAATTTCGGCGCTTTTCATCGGATTAACCAATGCTTACGTAACAATGCCGGTCTTTCACAACCTCGAACTTTCCAGCTGCTACGACTATTTAGAGTTGAGATTTTCGAGAGCTACCAAAACTCTGGCCTCAGTTGTCTGCATTATAGGGTACTTATTGTATATCCCTATCGTCGTTTACGTCCCAGCTCTAGCATTTTCGCAGGTTACCGGATACAGTATTCATGCTATTACTCCAATTTTCAGTATTATTTGTATTACGTACACAAGTATGGTATGATTTTTTCAAAAAATTTATAAGTAGGATCCCCATGTCTTGTATGAAAATGCCTGCATGATTAAAACTGTCGAAAATGGAAAAATGTCGAATAACAAATAAATATGAATATGAAAGTGGAGAATATATCTGTATATAATTAACAAAGGGACCCTCCTTTAGTAAATCCTGAAAAATATATAAGATGTAATAGTTTTTGCATTTCAGGGCGGAGTTAAGGCTGTAGTGTGGACAGATTCGATACAGTTTATATTCACAATCGGTGGTTTGATTACTGTATTAATTTTAGGGTCAAGTACAGTAGGTGGTTTATCCAAAGTTTGGAGGATAGCTGACGAAGGAGGAAGAATAAAATTCTTTGAGTAGATATTTTTTTTTCTTATAATTAATCCGCTAAAAGTGAAATAAGTAAAATAATTGATAACTAAAATAGTTTTTATGGAATAAAACTTCTAAAGCAAACAGCTTCAGTCCAAAGTGGCATCAAATAAAAAATCCATATAAAAGATAAAAATGTTGTTATTATTTAAATATAATAATATTTCGTCTTATATATGAGACGAAATATTGAATTTTTAAGATTTTAATTATCTTCTTCACAAAAAAAATCATTTCCTCATAATTTTGTTAAAGATTTAGATTAAAATCGTTAACCGTACTAATTATATATTTGTAAAAAAATTAACTAAGTTAATAATTTTTTTCCATTTTCAGTATGGAGCCAAGCCTTTTTAAAAGAGATACATTTTGGTCTATGACTATCGGACTGACATTTTCAATGTTCAGTCGTTTTGGATTAGGTCAAAAATTCATACAAAGATTCTTAGCTATTAAAAAGAAATCTGATTTAAAAAAGTAACTATAATTCGAAAGCACAAAATTTCAGTTAATTCTTTTTGCAATTTTTTTAGAGCTATATTTTTGTCAACATTCGGCTGGGGTTTGTTACAAGTTGGTTGCGTTTTAACAGGTTTAATAATGTATGCTCAATATCACGATTGCGATCCATTGAAAGCAAAGGTAAATTTATATATTTACATTTAATTTATTAAAGTTTTCGAACTATCATCTACATCACTATTAAAAGTTAACTGAAATCTAGTCTAGTAAAAAACTTAAAAAATATGTTTGAATGTAATTAATAAATTATTATTAAACAACTGCGAATCAAATCTTTTTCAGTATATTAATTAATGCATCTGTTTTTGATTTTGAATAATCCTTTTAAAGTTGATTAAGCGAAGCGACCAGACTTTACCCTACTATATCATGGACATAGCAGACAAATTACCAGGATTACCAGGTATTTTCCTCGCTGGTCTTGTAAGTTCGGCATTATCCACCATGAGCGCAAGTCTGAATACACTTTCTGGTATGATTTATACTACTTTTATTGATCAATGGATAGCCGAAAAACCTGGAAAAGAAGCCAAAGCAGCTAATATTATGAAGGTTTGAAGCGCAAACTGCAAAAATATTAAATCAAGAAATACTTGAATAATAATTCCAATAAAGCAAAAACATTTTTTTACCAACTAATAACATCTTTTTACAGGCTTTGTGTGTTTTAATCGGTGCTATCTGCATAGGAATCATCTTCATCGTTGAGCGTTTAGGCACAATTTTCGAAATGGCAATGAGTTTGACAAGCTCAACCGAAGGAACAACTTTAGGATTACTTTTAGGCGGCGTGCTTTTCCCATGGATTGGGAAAGCAGGAGCTATTGCCGGAGCATGCAGTAGTCTCCTAATTATGGGTTGGCTCGTCTGCGGGGTACAGTGGCACACTCTGAACCACAGGCTTACCTATCCTACTTTGCCCACGTCGATAGAAGGTTGCCCTTATCCTTTAAATGAGACCGCAGTACTTGAAAGCCAGCTTCGACCGGATTTGAATCCTCAAGATGAGCCAATGATACTTTACCGTATTTCATTCATTTACTTTACGTTGATAGGGGGTTTCATATTTTTTATTGTGGCCAGCATTACGAGCTATTTTGTAGGAGAAATAGATGTTTCTAAAGTCGATCCAAATCACTTATCGCCAATTATTCGAAAGTCAGTCTAATTATCAAGTATTTATTAATAACACTGAAAATTCCACACACAAGTTTTTTAAACTTATTTAACTTTTATTTAAAAAAATTTTTCATTTAAATTAATTTTTTTCAGATATATTCCTCGCCAGAAATTTTATGAACAAGTTCCCCTTAAAGATTTAAACGTTATGGATAAAGAAAAAACGGATGACTTCAAGAATGAATAATAACTTCTGACAAATAATTTATTGTTATTGTTAATAATGTTTATTATAATTGATTCATGAATAATTTGATTAATTATTTAATTAATAATCGTGTGATTTGATTTTGAGTAATCAGAATCTTGATTGATAGAAATCTTGCACTTTATATTATTCACATCATTATTATGTAAGACTGTTGTAATAGAATTTTTCACTTTTGTTAATAAATTTATAGATTAAAAATTAATCGCAATTTTACTTGGGTAAATTAACAATCGTTAAAATTATATTCTTAATAAAAATATTTCTTAAACTAACATGTTATTTATTGAAAACTTAGAAAAATTATTTTTTATTTTGCTAATAAGAAAAACTCATTTCCTCGTTTGTAAAACATAAATTTCAAAAAATTGTCAAACTTTTCTACTCCTAACACTTGTACGTGTTATTCAATTAACGAGTATGTAAATAACGTTATCTCGATTTATGCATTAACAAACCACCTTGGCATCAACACTCACAATTCACGTATTCGCTTTTGCTCCCATCTTTCGACAACGTGTAAATTTTCATTCCTTTAATGTACGATTTACTTTGAAAGTAATTTTTTTAAAATGAAGGCATTAATGACAACTTTAAAGCCCATTGTGGAAATGAGACAATTAATTTTTATTTGGTCTGATTATTTTTTGTTCGGAGTTCTCCTTGGTGTCAGTCTTTTGATTGGTCTCTATTTCGCAGTGTTCAGCAAACAAAATAGTGCTTCAGAGTACCTGTATGGTGGTAAAAACATGCATTACATTCCAGTGGCAATTAGTATCTTGGCAAGGTAACTTAATAATTTTATTTTTCTGCTCTCCTCTTCCTTCAAAAGAAACTCTTTCATAATTAATATATTTTATATTTTGCATATCACATTTTATATAATATAAATTGCACAATATTAAAACTTCACTTATATAACACTCTTAAATCACTGCCTTATTATAGATAATTTAAAAAAAATAGTCTTAGAGCTTTATAGATAAGGAAGACCATTAAATTTTTATGACAAACTTATCACTTTCTAGCATTTAAAGTTGCTGCTTTCCGAGTTCAAAAAACTAATTCTATTAATAACTCCAAGTTATGCATTCAAAAGAGAATTAAAAAATCTTATTATAAAAGAAGAATTCTTTACACATGACAATCCAAGTTTTTCATATAAAATTGTAAAGTTAAAAATGCTCGTTTAAAGTTGAGTTGAAATAACGATTTTGACTTTGTATAATAATTTACGTAAAAAGCGCCATTCATTTTCCTTTATTGCTTGTATAATAATCCCACGCAAAATTCTCCATCAGAAAATATCAAATTGTTCGAGTTTATTGGATTGCTTCAGTTTTATCATTTTTGCGAAAGGAGTCAACAGATTAAATTAATATACGAAATATCTGCTCGCAAAACGTGCCTTAATGAGTCTAGTCTAATAAAAGCTTGACATATATATATATATATTACGCATTAAAACGTCTATAAATAAAGTTATACAGTTGTTACTTTAACGCATTCCCTCGAAATCAGTATTAAAGATATTATCGACTTTAATGTGATGCACAAAATTTTAATATAAATTGTAACATTTGTTGGCAAGCTTTTTGTCAGGAATCACATTTCTGGGAGTCCCGACGGAAGTTTACCTACATGGCACTCAGTACTTCGCAGCAACCGCTGCTGCTATACTAATTGGGTTGACGTCTGCTTACATCACGATGCCAGTTTTCCATCAACTGCAGGTGTGCAGTTGTCATGAATATTTAGAAATGAGATTTTCTAGAACTGTTCGAGTATTTGCTTCCATTCTTTACATAATTTCCTTATTTTTGTACATACCAATCGTTATGTACACTTCCGCAATTGCTTTTTCACAAGTTACCGGCTTTAATATATACATGATAACTATAGTTTTCTGTCTCATCTGTATCACCTACACGACATTGGTGAGTTCATTTGATTAATTTAATCACGTTATTCCTAATTTAAAACAAATTTATAAAAATTTGTTATTTCAGGGAGGCGTCAAAGCAGTTGTATGGACAGACACGTTGCAATTTATTTTCACAGTTGGTAGTTTAATTACTGTTTTAATCTTAGGAGTCGTAGCAGTAGGTGGCATTGAAGAAGCTTGGAAAATTGCAGAAAAGGGTGAAAGAATCAAATTTTTTGAGTAAGAATAATGAAGCATTTTCGTCAGTCAATCATCATTTATTCAGCGTTTTGTCTATGTCTGTTACAGTATGGATCCAAGTCCTTTTAATAGAAATACCTTTTGGGCAATGTCTATTGGTATGACATTTACAATGCTTAGCCGCTTTGGTCTAGGACAAAAATACATACAGAGATATTTAGCTATTGAAAAAGAATCCGACATGCGAAAGTAATAAATCACTATTCAGATATTGAATATTTTAATAAAAATTTTTAATGAATTTTCAAAACCAATTAGTATTACAATATTTTTTCTAAAAGCTTTATTTTATATCTGTGATGTAGAGCCGTAATGTTAACATCAATTGGATGGGCTACCTTGCAAGTTGCGTGCGTTTACGCGGGTATATTAATATATGCCCGTTATCACGACTGCGATCCATTTACAGCCCAGGTAGCATTACACAATTTTTATTAATCCTTATAATTTCTCAATAAAAAAGTTTTTTTTATACGAAAAAGATGTACTTTTAAATCAAAGTAAAAATGTAAGCAAATCAATAATATCTCATGTTTTCATACAAGTTTTATTATCAAAGCTTGTGGCACGCACTGACCAGACCTTACCCTACTATGTGATGGACATTGCCGGACACATATTTGGCCTTCCGGGCATATTTCTTGCCGGCATCGTCAGCTGTGCTCTTTCGACGATGAGCGCCAGTCTAAACACCCTTTCAGGCACCATTTACGAGAATTTCATTGATCTTTGGATAGCTAATGATCAAAACAGGGATGCAAAAGCAGCGAGAATTATGAAGGTGAGTACAATTTTATTATTTACTTTAAAACTAAAAGTTTTCTTACAATGTGCAATAACCTGCTTCAGGCGATAATATCTTTCACAAGAAATTACACAGATGGCTTATACATTTTTTCCTTTACAATGAGTTTTATAAGCAAAGGTATATATCCTCAAATATCATAGTAATAAATTTTGTTTTGAATATCTAAAAACATTAAGCTTGAACAACTTTCTCTGGAAATCATAATAATATGATGTATAAGTTAATTACTGACATCTGCGGCCATCTGCTCTTAAAAAATCTAATAAACACCTAATACCTACAACTTATATATTTATCCGCGCGAAAAACTATACTTTCGTTGATCTCAGTCAACTCGAGAATCTAAAGCTTAAAACTTGATAAAGATGTGACGAAATGTTAAAGATCCCCTTGCAGCGCCGCAAAACTAATAACAGCAGGCTTTGCTCTTCGTAGGTAATGTGCGCCATCCTGGGCTTTATCTCCATAGGCATGATCTTGGTGATCGAGCGTCTCGGGACGGTTTTCGAGCTGGCTTACGGACTGAACAGCGCAGTCGAGGGTCCGCTCCTGGGCCTCTTCATTCTGGGCATGCTGGTCCCGTGGGTGGGCAGGAAGGGCGCGATGGCTGGCGCAAGCGTCTCCTTGCTCTTCATGGGCTGGCTAGTCGCGGGTACGCAGTGGCACGTCGGCCACAAAAGGATTCGCAACCCGAGCCTCCCCCTCTCAGTCGAAAACTGTCCCTATCCCCTAAACGAGACTGTACCGCTGCATCACGCCACGACGCCGTTGCCTCTGCCGCCTGAAGAGGAGCCGATGCTCCTCTTTCGAATAGCGATCCTGTACTTTACGCTCATCGGCAGTATCGTCACAGTGGCTGTGGCTGGAGTTACCAGTTATCTCGTGGGGGAGACGAGGGCTGCAGATAAAGTGCAGCCTGAGTACGTCTCGCCGATTATCCGACAGTTAGTCAATTTTCTAGGCCTGATTATTCAGTTTGGGAAGTAGTTAACCAAGTCATTGACGATCTAAACTTTATAGTATAATGGAGAACGTAAACGTCTTTTTCAATTTTTCATTTAGATCTACTTTTCTTAAAACTTATTTATTTAACAAAATAACTGGCACTTTTCTCACGCATTTAACAATATTAATCTTTTCTTTCAGATTTTTACCGCCAAAAGATTGCTCTATAGAGTTGTCTTCAAGCAACTTTACGCGCACGAAAACAAGAAATAATAATGATGTAACTGGGAGCAGTAATCTTTAATTTAAAACATAAATCTTGAATAAAATATGCATTTAGATTTTAATATTTATCAAGTGCAAAATATAGTGGCATTACAAACGTTTAATATATAATTGAACTTTAATATGTTATTTTTTTATTATTATATTATTATCTTATATTACAATAATTATCTTACTCAATCGGTATAATCTAAAAATAAATTTGATTATTCTTCATTGATGTTTTAGCAACATCTACATAAGGTATTAATTATTTTGCAGTATATGTTTGAAACATTTTTTAAATTCGAAATAATTTTATAAAAAAAATTAATTAATTAAAATCACTAAATTTATATTCACGAGAAAAACTCGTGAAATGCAGCTTTAGATTACATTTGCATTAATAATAAGATCCTTGCTGCATCTCTGCATATTCCATGCCCAAGGGAAATTGAAATCTTTTCTAAAAATTCCTTCACCTAGAGTAAATATTATTTATTCCTTTGTAAAATACATTACATGTTTTTGGATCACCAACACATAAATTACTCAATATTATATATTTACCATCATGGGAACTTGTACATGATGGAGCAAACAATAAGCAAATAACCCTATCGCATCTCTTGGCAAAAAGGCAATTCTCGGCTGGTACGTTCATACTGCACCAATACGTCAAGTAATGAAAAAGCAAGTCGATAAATCAGCCTGAATCTATTTCCTCCTCCTTCGGTATCTATTGCATCCGCGAAGCATCAGACCTGCACCAGCACGCTCGCATCCCGATATACACACCGAAATAGAAGCGAGCGCGGGCACTCGGGGAGAGAGAACAGGCAGCAGCCGAAACGCACGGCTGCAGGCACGCTTATCGATCAGTGCGTGCGCAGGCGCAGTAGCGCTAGGGCAAAGCCAGCTCGCAGGATGACCGAGAGCACCGTTCCGGGCTATGCATTTTACGCGATAATTGAGCAATTTGCGTCGAACGTCACCGACCGACTTGACTGTTTACATTTTTAGAGCCGCGGCTGACGTACTCGCTGATTGATTTACGAAAGGTTTTTATAGGACGTGCTGTAAGCGGCAGGAAATTTAATTGTTATCGAGTGATCCTTTGTCGATTGGATAAGTGTTTTTGCTCGAAAATTTTCAATTATTTACGAGATTCGACTGTAGCATTGTTGCGCCTTTTATTGCTTATTGCCGTAACTAAAGTAACAACATTTATAAATTCGCATACATCAGGAACTTTCTAAATTAAATTTTCCAAGAAATATTTTATAGGTTAATAAATAGGTCTATTAAACAATTTTAAACGACCAGTTTTCCTCAAAGGTAATAAAGTATAAAAGTTTTAATTGCGTTAAGTAACAAGAAAGAAATAAAATTGAAAGCAGACAATAAATCGCCATTGGCTGGCAACTACTCGAAATAAATTGAACTCGAGGCAAAGAAAAGCAGCGCAAATCGCCGAGCATTTTAAACTCGAAAACGTCCTGAGCAAACGACATTTGCACTCATCTCCGGCCAGTGGCTCCGACCCAGAGAGAAAGAAAGCGGGGGCGAGGGAGAGAGAGAGAGAGAGGGAGGGAGAGAGGGAGGGAGGGAGGGAGGGAGAGCGACGGATGAAAACGCGAGAAGAGCGAGTGCGCGAGGGATGAGAGCGCCAGGCAGAGCCGCGCCTATATACACGTGGGAGAGCGCGAGAGCAGTGGAACAGTAGTGCACTTCCCTCCCCCGAGTTCACGGCGCGAACGTTTTCTCCTTGCGCTCTACACCTACGCGACCGCCGCCGCAACAAGTTACACGCTTTGTGTGCCAAATCTCACTCACTTTTCTCTCCGCGATCGGCTCGAGCCAGAGAGCGATGTGATTGCGAGAAAGGATACTCGAGCGACGATGCCTGGCTACCCCGGAGCTGCAGGTGAGTTTCTCTTTGTACCCTCTTGACCTTTGATTCTGTTGGGATTGCCAGTCGGATCAGTGCTCGGATGACGATCTGAGCACGATGAAAGATGCGGACGGACGCGTATTTTCGCTTGACTCTGTATATAGTGCTGCTCTTTGGCTTTTTAAGAATTGAGGTGAATTTAGCAGGCTGATGGCTTTTTGGAAAGCAAAGAATAAATCTGTTATCGTTCGGCTCACCGTTCTCTTCCTTGAAAATACAGCTTCGCGTTCGAATGACTCGACTCGAAATAAATATCGTACAGCATCTTGAAAAAGTTAAAAGCATTAATGTGCTTAAACAGTGTCTCAGTTATACAAATATTAATAAAATAAACATTTTTTTTAACTAATTTAAGGGTATTAAATTTAATACCTCGTAATAACCATCTGTCCGGCAGGTCATTCTTACATTATATGCAACGTGATCCCAAACAATCGCAAGTGCGCACTGTCCAAATTAACTCGATAAAAATTTACATACATTGTGCGAAATTCCCAAGAATATAATACTCTACAAGTGAAATGTATTATTTTGAAATTTAAAACCTTTTATTACTTTAAATTAAGAAACTGTTGAAAGTTTTGATTTACCGACGTTTATCTGAAATTTGAAATAACTACAACAATATACCCATTATTTATGCAGCATGTATTATACAACATTTACGAGATCTTTAAAAATTTTTTACTCGCGTTAAATTAATTTTTTAAATGAGCGATAAGATTTGCATATCTAATTTATAATCAAATCTTAAAAAAAATAACTGAATTAAAAAAAAATGAAAATAATTCATTATCAACCGGACTAAATTCATACAAACTAAAACTGCAGCTTTTACACAAAGTTATCTACAGGTTACTGCTGAACACCCAAAAGCATCACATGAGAGAATACATTTAGCGCTGGATAGCAAAAATTATCTAGATCTATGTAGATCATTCTTGAAATTTCATAAATAATCATTTATTTATTTTTTTTTTTATGATTGTCGCTTAATTTTTATTTTTACTTAATTATCGTAAGTAATTGCAACCGAAATACTGCACAAAAACATTTATGATTATTCCAATCTGCTATATTTCTTTACAACTGCAATAACTTTTTAAAATTATTTAAATTTGTTTTTAAATGAAAGAAGAGAAATAAATGATATTTTTGTTTTATGTCTGCATTTTAGTTTTTGAATATATAATGTGTTTGTCTTTCCTTCCAATGAAGCGAAAGGCACACACATTTGAACCAAATTACTTGACGTATTTATTTTCACCAAGAAATCTCCGCGTATTTCAGTATCGAAAGGAAACGTAAGAACTTTTTGCAGCTGTTACGCAATATTAATAATAGTCTCGCGAATAAAAATTTTTCTTTTAACTTTATACAGAAAAGCTGACAGCTGATGTTATATGATAAAAAATAATGTTTAATTTATAATTGCCATCACATTTAACATTTAAAAATAAATTTGAAATGAACGTTTCGCTCACCAAATGTAGTTCTTTTTTAAGAAATCATCAGCTTCCGACTATTAACTTTTTAAATGCAAACGAGTTCCTGGAAGATCAGATTTCCAATAACTTTCGTTGTATGAGCATAGTTCATTACAGAAAACGAAAGTTGTGTATACGTATTTTAGATTTTCCCTCTCCAGATTTTCAATAAACTCTGCAAAGACTGACGACTCTATTTTGTTTTCACCACCCTTGCAGCAGCGGCCCTCGGAGGAGCAGATCCTGCGCCAGTCAGGCAGGAAAGTCGAGCAATCGAACTGCTCGTAACGGCGCCTGAGCCCGGCAGAAACTTAGCAGCGGCGGTGGCAGGAAGATAATGCGGCGCACTGTTGCCAGCGGCACATCCCACGCCTCATGCCACTGGCCGCGTAATAATAGACGAAAGCGGAGCAGAGTCGACGTTTACGAGGAGGGGGGGGGCGGCGTCGCCGCCGCGAGAAACCACTGAATCATCTGGCCGCTAAACGGCCCTTTTCGCTGCAAGCGCGAGAAAAGGAATCGATGAGGAATCGAGTCAAGATTGATTTTGAGAGAACAGGAGATTGCGCTTCTGCAATAACGAAAATATCGCCGGTGCCAAAGTCGCTGCAATCGTAGATGACAAAAGATAATATGCTTCCGAGAAATCAAGATAAATAAATAATACAGCTCTTTTGAAGAATTAGAAAAATGGTAGGACTTTGCTTAAATGATTCGATTGATTAATTATAGCAAGGTGCATAGCAACTTGGGCTATATTGACATTCAAATTCGCAATTAGCTTATACAGTAGAAAAAAATAAATCTCTTTCATCAGAGTTCAATCGCCTATTGGAAGATGGACTAATTCATTATTTTGAGTTTGAGCAAATATACCGTTGTCGTTCTTTATAATTCTAATAAAAATAAAACAACATAAATTGACTGCACTTGCTTTTATCAAAGGAGTAGTAGAATAACGTTAAAAATAGTGTGATACTAAAAAAATAAGAAAATACAAGAAATTAAACAATAATGAAATGGTCTAAAGTATTAAAAGCGGAAAAAGAGTAAATTATAAAAAGATTCTCGGAATTATTCTCTAGAACAAGTTATGTTTTACACTGACACTGCCTACGTAACGTTTAATAACTATATATTCTTTCATACTAATTTTTTATTCTCGTAGAAAATTAGCAGCCGCAAAAAGTTTGCACTTTCAATGCCTTAGTGCTCAAGATTGTACTTCCTGAAAAGCTATTAAAGTGGAAAAATAATATAACATAATTGATTAAAGGGATGTAAAAAGCAATGCTCCCAGCATGTCCTCATCGGCTACATTGCTACTGCAGCGAGGACTGCTGGCGCTGAGTCTCCTGGCAGCTATAATGCTCTTTTGTTTCCTGAGCCGGCGCCGCTTAGCGGCTTACGAGGAGTCGGCGTCGCGGGCCCGAAGCAACCGACTGCTCGTCGAGGTCCTGGCGAACATGAGCGAGGGTCTAGACAGGCTCGAGGCTGGCCTGGACGACATCGCTGCTGGCGCCGCTGCCGCCAAGACAAAGCTCAGTAAACTCGTCGCCGCCAAGACTCAAAACTTTCTGGCCTGCGCCCTCCTCAGAGACGGCAGGCAGAATCCCCCCGCAAAAAAGCAAGCTTTACCGAAGAGGACCGTTGCGGCTCCGACTACGTGACCCACGCTCAAAATTATAAAGAAGCTCCAAGGATTTAGAGGCAGGGTGAGAATAAAGTCTGGGCTTTTTAGTTAGGAAAACGTTTGCCAGAGTTTTTAATAGGTTGCACGAGCAACGCAACTGTTTATCTAAAAATCTAATTACAGCATTCAACATTTACAAGTCAGACGCTACTTGTATATACTATATGTAATGCGTTAGATGTAAAAAATCATTTAATATATATGTATTTAATAAAAGCTGATCGTTTATTATTTAATCGAAGATGTTTGATTAAAAAGTATTCGTTATAAGCTGATTTTAATTACCATCTGGAAATTGTTGGTTTAAACTAGTAGTTTAAAAAGTTTAAAATACGTAAAATGCATTTTTTGCATTAAAATACGAAAGAAATAAAATCCCTGTTTATTAAAATTTTATAATCAAGAAAATAAAAAGCAAATTTAACTATGTGAAAAGTTAAATTTTATATAGCCGTTGATGAAAGTATAATTCATGATTCATTTTCACTTGCAGTTTAGAATTTAAAAATCATTCATTTATTTTCAATGTTACCGTAAGTATGTAATTGCTAGTGTGTACAAAGATTATTTGAAGCATAGACTTGTTTATAAGAAGTACGGTACTTTATACACATATTTATTGTTAAGACGGGTCAGATAGATTAAAAGTCAACACTTTTTATATATATATATATATAGTTAACATAAGTAAATTCTAATAATCAAAGACTTTAGGTTTCGCTTTTAGTAGGAAACTTAAAAACTTACGGTAGATTGGGCTTGTCTTATTGTATACTGCTAGATTTTTCTCGCACATTCGAAAAAGAAAACATTTTTATAGAAATCTATATTATAATAAAATTATATTTTTAGCAACTTAATGTTACAAGTTTCTATAACATTAAAATATTCATAAAAGGGTTTAGACTCTTAAAATATGTCAACACTTAATGTGAACGTTAATAGTACCTGATATAGCAGCGCAGTGATAATATCGCTAATATGTTATCGTTAAACTTGCAAAATTTACAAAGTTTCTATAGGGATATTATCGTTACGCTTATCTATTAGGGTAACGTCTAGACTGATTGTAATGTTATATAAAATTTTGTCTAATGTAACAAGTTTCATTCTGACGATTTGCATTGCAAAACAGTTAATGAATATTTCTTAGAATTCAAATGCAATACTAATCTACCTATACACATGATTCTAGTATTTTGTCATCCGTATGGAATAAAAAGGATATAGGAACTAATCGAAAAATTAAAACGAATGAATTTAAAATAAAAGATTATTTTTTACAATTACTTTATAAAATTCCTATTAACGAAACTTCTTGTTGCAATACGTTTATGTGACAAATTAGAGTCGCATGCTGAATAATTTATGTGTAATCAATAATACTGAAATGTGGAATTGATCATGCTTTTAATTACTGACGTAAATGTGATATTACACTACACATGATTGTAATCATTGCGAAAAATGTTTTTAATCTCTCTTATGTATAAATAATAATTTATAAGTAATACAACTTTCTGTTTATGAGCTATGTTTTACACATAAATGGAAAAAAACAATTGCGAAATAAAAGTAATATTTACAAGTTTTGAACTGGCAACAAAAACTAACGCCTAAGATTGTATATTATTTGTAAAACCAATATCAAAAGTACGAGTACAAGAAATCGACTTAAAAAGTGATGACGAAAATTGTTGCAACGCAGGGGAACAATATCAGTGTCTGTTAAACGAAGTAAAAGTAAAGGTCGCTGAAAAAAACGAAAACACAAAAAGATGATGTGAACATTGTAAATTTAAAAGAAAAGCGAAAAATTAAAATAATTTAAATGGATAAAGGAACGCTTATTTTTCCACTGTAAAAAGAACAAGGATACAAAGTGATTTCTGAACGAAACCGGAAAGTGATATAAAGATAATTGAGACAATCACATAATGACGTTGGTGAAGAAAAAGATAATCTCCATTCGGGATCCAATTCAATTGGAGCTATTGAAAGGAAAATGTACATTATATATTGAACATCTTTTAAAGTGCGATAATGAATGCATAAATTTAAAGAATGTAAAGTGGGCCAAAATGGGTTAAAAAATTTCTTGTAAAAGGTATCTGAAATTACTCCGGAAAATAAACGGACGAAGAAATCTCGAGGGCACAACTCCAATATTTTTAATGAAAGTAATTATTAAATTATCCTAATTATAACTTATAAGATAACGCATAATTGACTTCAACAATAAAGCGTAAATCCTATTCCGAATTTTTAATAACTATCGCTCAAATCTGTATTATAAATTTCATTATTTACAGAAAACGTGTATTTCCTACATAAAACATTTTAATGGGACAGAAAATTTAGCTCTTGTAACAAATTTATGTAAAATGTAATAAAGAAATTAAAAATATTGAATGCAAACAATAACTTTGAGTTTTTATTATGTAATCGCACTTCCCATCAATACATTTTTATTTAAAAAATAGTGTTTCTTTACGAATGCAATGTTTTGATTTACGGGGGTCGCGAACTTTCAATAACACTTATCAGATCTTGTACATTATGTTTCATCGACGAACTATATGCCATATAGTAAACCATCAACAGTTTCAGTCCAAGGAAAGTTACTATATCGTCTTTAATTTTGTTTTGAGGGAATAGCCTGGACAAACATTACAAAATTTAGATAAAATCCCATTATAGTTTTCCTACTTTTTTCATCATGGTAAAAAAAAAAAATTTGTTGTATAATATATATTAAATAGTAAAAATTTAACCTAACAATTATTTGCAACAAGGAAAAAATTAAAAACTATTTTTAATTTCTTTTATAAATAAAATAAGTAAAGTAAAAGTAGGTAAAAGTCCATACTAATTACTTACAAGACGAATTGTGTAAAAACGTATTTCATTCATTTTATCACTTTATACCCTGTTAAAAACAAGTCTAAAAATGGTTTTAGCGATAATAAAAATGTTTCCACAAAGATTAAAATTTAGATAATATATATTTAATTTAATAGAGACAGAATATTTTTAACTCAATTATTATCGTAAGGAAATATTTAAAAAAAATTCTGTTTAATGTTCAATGGCCATTTTTTTTCTATAATTATATGTATTTTTTGGAGGACGAAACTACCAGTTAAACAATCATATGATATAAATGTCCGCCAGATGTCTTTAAATATGACCGAAATTTATAATTAATATATAATTAATTAGCCCCATCATCGGTCGAAGAAAAGCAAAAGCTCCAACTGCAGAAGCTGCTCGACGAAGCGAAAGAATCAGCGAAATTTGCGCTTTCAAAGAACGTGCACCGCACAGATTTAGCAAACTCAAGGTCAATGGCACACATGCGCAACCGAGCCGGCGTAAGTATCCAAGTATTAGTGAAGAGCCAGCGACTGTAAGCCGGTTCACGGAGTCGCGCAACTTGGCAGTTGAGTCGCGACTGCTGCAACGAGACGTGCTTGAAATCGTGAGCACAGGTCAGCTAAAATGTCCAGCGAAAGTAAGTGATACATACTCCTCATAAATCCTCGCCTATAAAGTGCTCAACGCAATGCCCTGGTGAATTATCGGGTGTTAGATCAGTGCGTGCGACTGCTAGCAAGAGAAGAATGTGATGTTTATTTAGGATATGCTGCTTCAAATTTGAATTTGACAGTTTTTTCCTCACTGGTATGGTACAGGAATTTCTCGCAACGGTTCAACGAGTCTGATGCAGATTAGAGTTGATGTGAGAAGCCGCTGATTTTGACGAGAAATTATCTCGGCGAGATTAATGAGCGCCGCTTCTATCGCGAAGGAAACCACTGACAGAATTACCGTGACGTTTGTGTGAATTTTCTCATGTAGAAAAATTAGACTTTTCTTAGACAGCAAGCTTTGTAAAAACATTTCCTTTCTTTTCTCAAGACTTGTTTAATTTTATAACGTTATTTTATATCTTTTGCTTATTTTAAACCATTATTTTTTATAATTTAAAATCCAAAATTTAAAACTAACTTTCATCAATTTTATATTAGATATTTAAGCGTTTTTCCAGGTAAAACTATATGCAACTTAGAGAATTACACGAAAATCGTAAAACGGGTGTGTTATTTTAACTGTATAATATTGTTTATAGTGAGATTCGTTGAAATTTAGTTATATGTATTATAATTGCACAACAAGTGTTTGTAAATTGCACAAAAATTACATATTGAATTTAAAGTCTAAATATATTAAATTACATTGCATAATACACGTCAAGTAGCATTCCAGTACATAAAGGCGTGGTATTGAGAGATAAGTGCACGAAAATCTTGTTTACCCTTTGACTTTTATTTTCACTTGTGCTCCTATACTGTCGCTGACTTTCAATAGTAGAATTATCTTTTTTTTAAAACATGTTATATTTTTTTGCCTATGAAATACAAGTTTACTTCGGTTCGAGTAACATTTACTTTAAGGTACTCTTGAAAATTTTTTAAAAAATAAATTATAATTGTTATCAATTATAATATTTAATATCAGCAAAAAAATTGTATTTTGTTTTCAATGAGAAACTAATCAACCGTTTTTAAATATATTTAATTACAAATATAATTTAGTGAAAATAATCTTTGCAAGTGTAAAAATAATAAATATTACGGTTTTAAATTAAAAAAAAAGACCTTCAAAAATTAAGTTTATTAATTTTAAATTTCATATAAGGGCCGGATCGATCAACACCTTCCGCGCTCGAGTGGGTCGGACAAGCGACTCGCGCGACTCGAGCGCGGAAGGCGTTGTTCGATCCCTTCAATTACGCAATGAATCTCCAAGCACATAAAATTTGCATGTCGTAAGTTAAGTTTTTACTTTTTAACTTTGTTGAAGTTAATATACAAATAGAAATATTATCCTCTTTTTATACAAAAAAATGATAAAAAAAATGAAGGTTAAAACTCAAAAGTGGATCGGAATTTTTTTTTTAAATCACGATATGATTAGCTAATCGGGCATTCTTACATCATTATAAAAAAAAAAACTAAACGCTACATGAAAGGCGATAAAATCATAATTGTAAGTTTCGCGAGCCAGAGATTGAAGACACGCATCTTTTTGTAGGGCAAGCAACCTGCGGTCCAGGTTACCCCAGTCCGCGAGATGCAATGCTTCACGGGCCACGCGAGAAAATTCTCTACGTCAACTGCATTAGCACTGACCCGAAGAAACCAGACGCCTTAGCGACTGTCGATGTCGATCCTGCGAGTTCTACTTACTGCCAGGTATGTTTAAAAGTGTAAGCTTCTTGGTTTATGATTTCTCTTGTCCTATACTTTTAAATAGAAGATAAGGATAATTATAATTAACATTTAATTTGTTCCAGGGAGCAATAAATATAAATTAAATAAATTAAATAAACATGAAATTACTTTTCTGTTTCAACAAGTAAATTTATTTCCATTTAAAATAAAGTCCAATCAATTAGCCATTTTTCGCTTATTCGTAAACGGACTGGAATTCACATAATCAACATTTTTAATATGTCCTTATTTCATAAGGTCTGATAATTACGAACCAGAATATGCCATTTTTCTAGCGGCATTTAACGACTAAAAGTCTAATGTAGTATAATTCGATGTCATCATAGAAATAACACGCAGAATTACTTAGCAAAGTAACCTTTCCCGACTAGAAAATATTAGTTACAGCTTTTAGGATTACAAAATAAGTTGTTTATTAAAGAATAATAAACCTCTCGAAACCCAGTTATTTCCACACCAAGCATAACCCATTCGCCGGTATTATTGGACACTTTCTCTTTTCCTGTCGGCCAAGTGCAGTTCACTGCCGCTTACTTTTCCGGTATCTGTATAATAATCTACTCCCACGCGGTCGCCTTCGCCCCTAAATCCAGACTGTAACCCCTCGCTTATCGGGGACCCCACATTGCCAGAGGAACATTTATCTAGTTTTTGTTTGTTTGGCATCGTAAAACGTTCGACTGGCCCCATCAGATAATTCACAAGCTGAGAATGCGCGATCTGGCCGACGAGCTGCACCACAGCGGATGGAACATTTGCAGCAGTTGTCACGGCCAGCCCCAGAAACGCGACACGCTCGTGCTGCCCTGCCTCATGTCGGACAGGATCTACTTCGTCGATGTGTCTGACGAGAGGGCACCGAAAATCAAAAAGGTTGAGTAATTTAGTGCTATCTTTGTTTGCAGAGCCTTATGGCCTTTACGAGGATTACGGACGAAAGAATTAATGCTTTTATGATGACAGATGTTATTTGTCTTTGAAAAAGAAGCATTTGAGTGTTTATTTAATCAGTTGTTGCTGAAGATAAGTCGGGCATATTAACAATTTCCTAAGAGTAATAATTAAAAATGTAATATAATAAAAAAAAATATAATATATTTTCTTTAGATCTTATTATTATAAGACTTAAAATTATTGTTTTATTTGCTAAAATTTCTTTATTGCAGAAAAATAAATTCCTCAGTCTCTAATCGACCGCATTTTGATTAAAAGCGAGCTTTTTACAAACCCTTAAATATACTCGGAATGTTTGTTACAGATTTTAGAGCCCGAGGAGATGCATAAGCACGGCGTGGCGACACCCCACACAAGCCACTGCGCGCCAACCGGCGAAATAATGATTTCCACTTTGGGAAATCCTGTCGGCGATGCGCAGGGCGAGTTCCTCTGCATTGACAGCAAGACGCTCGAGATCAGCGGCACGTGGACCAAAGGCGATAAGAAGGCCAAATTTGGCTACGACTTTTGGTACCAGCCTTATCACGACACCCTCGTATCCACCGAATGGGGAGTGCCGAACGTCTTCAAGCGCGGATTCAGCACCGACGACCCGAAAGGTGTAGGTAAGTAAGGACTTGAGAATTTCCCCTCTGAATTAACGTGCATTCGAATCAGGGGAATGCAGAAATCAGACAAATATTTGATACTTGTCGTTAAAATTTATTGATTGCCTCAATTTATGGAAAGCCGCGAATTAACATATCGTGTTTCAGGCCATTGAGAAATTTGGGTGTATCGCTTTTTATCACATAGTCAACTGCTTTGATATTCGATCGATTATAATAGTTATTAGCTTTATCAATTACAAGCCTTGCACTAAATTTTTACTTAAACTTTTCCTGCATTCGAAAGTGTCTATATCATAGTTGTATATAAATTGGGCATTATATATACTATATATATATATATATATCACTCATTTGCAGGTACAAGTCCATAAATCATACATTTTATTAATAAAATTTTTATTCTATTGCGTTTGATCTAAATCTATATAGATGATTAATTTTTAAATATGCAATAGGCGTCTACTGGGCTTCGGCTAGGCTCCAGGAGTGTACTAGAAGGGAGTTATACTTGACCTCTCTTACTTTCAAAAATTTTTTGAGCTTAGCTAGGTTTACTTTGACATCTCCGATATAGTGTGCGTAGGTAGGGTGTCTCTTCCCCCTGAAGTAGCCGCCTAGTTTATCTAAACTAAAGAATATAATCAAAATAATGGACTTGTGTTAATAAATATAAATATATATTTGACCTGCATTAAATACATGAAAACAATCTGCTATTGAAATAGATACTATTTTTATTTAATTAAATAAATAAGACTAACGTCTTAAAAATTATATGTATTTTAAATACTAAAAGAGATTAATTATTTTTTCAGCAACATACGAGGGTTCGTAAAATTTAAATTTTTTAAAATTGATATTTACGTACATTTGTGACTTAACAACTGCAGTTAACTATAAAATAAAAAATTATTAAAATTATTTTTGCACAAATGTAGAGCATTACACCATTCATAGGTTATTAATTTATACTTAACGTTAAAAAATTAATTGATTATGTTTATATCAGCTCTTCAAATGCCTTTTAAAGTCAATAAATAAAAATAAAAAAATCACATAATTTTAGTTAAAATAATAATATATTGTTTAATAAATTTAATCGCAACCAACAAAAACTAGAGTCTCCTCATTTTTATTATAATCTAAATAAATATGAAATCTAATATTATCGCTATCATCTATATAACAATCACCGAGAGAGCAAATTGCACTAAAAACTGTAAGAATTAAACAATCCGCTCTACTAATACTGGTATATTGCTTGGCGACAGAGGTATACGGCAGAAGTTTGAATTTTTACTCGTGGAAGGACAGGACGTTGAAGCAGGTGATCAACCTGGGCGAGGAGGGAGTGACACCTTTAGAAGTACGTTTCTTACACGACCCCAAGAGTCCCGAGGGCTACGTGGGTTGCGCCGTTCACTCGGTGGTCTACCGATTCTACAAAAATGACGACGGCACCTGGGCCGCCGATCCTGTCATCAAGGTTCCGGCCAAGAAAGTCGAGAATTGGGTCTTCCCCCAAATGTCTGGTGATGACGAGTTCTTTTTTTCTATATTTAAGGCTGAGCCCTCGATGGCGTTGCGCTGCTTAATTTTAGAGTCATTCGGTTTAACGAGACATGTCGTTAATTTAATTAAGAGTGCTGCAGCAGTTTTGCGGAGAATTCGGAAGCCATTGCTCTTTGGAATTTTTTAAACAATTTGAAAAACACGTTGAAAAATTACTATTTCGTAAACTAACTTGTACATTTTTTACAGCAGATCCTCATTACTGTTGAACTTGCAGGCATGATAACCGACATCCTCGTGAGTTTAGACGACAAGTACCTCTACTTCTCGAACTGGCTGCACGGCGACGTGCGTCAGTACGACATAACTGACCGCGCGAACCCGAAGCTCACGGGGCAGGTCTTCCTGGGAGGCTCGATCCTCTCCGATTCGAAGGTGCGCGTCACGCAGGACCCGGAACTGAAAAAGCAGCCGGATCCCGTCTTCCTCAAAGGCCGCAAACTGGACGGCTCACCGCAGATGCTGCAGCTCAGTCTCGACGGCAAGCGTCTCTACGTCTCCACTTCGCTTTTCTCGCCGTGGGACCGCCAGTTTTATCCTGAACATGTCAAGTGAGAATTTCCGCCTTTTTTGAGGGATTCATTTAATTCATTTAGCTGATGGGATGTCTATAATTATAAATCACTTTAAATTTGCCTTCTTAAATTCCAGACATGGATCAGTATTATTGAAACTCGACGTAGACACTGCAAATGGAGGAATGAAATTAGACGAGAATTTCTTGATCGATTTTGGAAGCGACAAAAGTGATGTCTTCTTAGCTCACGAAATGAGGTAATTTGTCTTTGAAAATTTATAAACTTTAATCTTGAGTTTTTAGTCGTTTTACTATTTTTTAATAAATGACATTTTATTATAGATACCCTGGAGGTGATTGTACGTCAGATATTTGGCTTGCAGACAATACCAAAGCCTGAATTAATATATAACTTTTATTGTACAACATAATGATTATTGCATAATAAAATATTAGTGCCATTGTACTTTTTGTACTATTATTAGGAAAATGTAGAAATAAAGTTTTTTCATTTTTCTCTACATCCTCTCTTTTCATTTATTTTAATTTTACTATATAAAAAGTTTTTATACCTAGTGCAGAATATCAATTATTAATTAAACCTTTAATCGTGTACATTTATTAATTATTGAAAAACAATTTTTTATTCCGCTTCTTTTTTAAATAATAAATTAAAAATTTTCACTGAAATTAACATTTAGTTAAAGTTACAAAATAAATTTATTTAAATTTTGCTTCCTCCTAGACGAAGCATTGTGATAGTAATTTTTGGAGTTGTACGAAAAAACGGTTATAACTGTATTGTAAGGTGTCAGGAACAAGAATAAATGATTTTTTAAAAATACTGTATGGATGTGTAGAAAGCCTAGTGAGGGTGGTCAAGCAGTTGCACGCTGAGCTGACAGAGACGAATTCAACTCTACAAAAGCAGAGT
>JAWWML010004646.1:0-43409 GCA_035047165.1 Ormyrus rosae
ATCCTCTCACATGCTTCACCCTCTACCACGCAGTGCTTTCGCTCCTAATTTCATTTCTTTCAGCATGCAGCCGCTGTAAGCGTTACTGCTTTTGTCCTGCATGAAAACGTTAACTAATATTCAATTTTCTCATAAAATATTTTTATATAAATCATGTATTGGCTTGTAACATTTAATGAAATTATGTAGCGAATGCATTGCGTGTACGTGTGCGTGATTGCATGATTGAGAGATAGAAGGCAAGTAATAGTTTGGCTTCACGTTTGCTTCGTAACGAACTGTAAGTATCCACTTACAGTGCGAGGTAAGCAGTATCATTCATTGTATCGACAATTATTTCTTAACTCTGTTTCTTTCACGCTTTACTCTTTTCTGCTTCTATTTGTTAAACCCCTTAATGAATCCAAAAAAAACCTTACCATTTCCTGAAAATAAACCAATTTAAAAATATTTCTAATTTTGATTGAAGTACTTATTTTCACGAGTGTAAAAAAAAAGAACGGGATAAATGCGAATTTTAAAATTATAGGGCCACCGAGCATAACTCTAGTGGCTACAGACGTGATTCAAGAGATTATTATCATAGAGAATATAGAAGTGACAGGTATTTTCGTAGTTGCCTGCTTTTAAATTAACAATGCAAACTAATTAACTACTAACGCACCATCAATTATTTAGGTATCCTCACAAAAGTGAAAGCAGCAAGGAAGACTCAAGACGAAGACAGTCACCTAGATCAAGATCGTACTCAAGAGGACGCGAACACCATAAGTCTGATCACGATCATCATCAGTAAGTATCGTTCCATTCGTTGCCTTTACACATTTCTGAGGAACTTATATTTTAAACAACTTATTCATTTTTTTTCAGCTCCAGCAGAAGTGATAAAGATAGAGATCACCATTATGGTAGTTCTAGTGAGCGCTACCACGAGCGAAGAGATAGAAGAGATTCTTCCAGGGAGAATCGACTTCCACCGGGCCCATTTGTCGAGCCTATGCCTTTCCCCGTTTACTATGGTGTAAGTTACAATTCATTAATTTCAGCTTCAAGTTTCAAATTGAAATTTTTCTTAATTAATATTGAATTTGCATATTCTGCAGGCTTTCCCGCCAAGGCCGATGATGATCGGACCCCCAATGCGGCCGCCGCCGCCAATGGCCCGTGGCCACATGCCCCCTATGCCAATTCGGCCAATGCCTCCGCCACGCTTCATGCCTCCGAATTCATTCGGACCTGAACCCATGGGGCCTCCGAATCGTAAGTTCAATTTTCAATCACTTTATAATCCCATTAGAAAACATGATTGAATTTGTAGATTAAATTATTTTGCTCTCTGTTTCAGGTTTCGGAAGAATGTTTTAGCACTGGCGTTTAGCTTTAAGAGCTAAACGAAACTATTCATCTAAGTCATTAGAAGAGCGGATTGAAGATATGACAGGGAAGACTGCCTTTTAATGTTGCTACTGAAGAAGAGTGTTGGATGAAATGGAATCGTTTGATTGTAAAATGGAAGAATGATAGGACTAATTGTGAATAGTTATTTTTTTAAATTTTGATGAGAATTTTTAATTTACCTGGCATGTAAATTGATATTGATTTTTATATATATTTTTAATGATCTTATGACAGTAATTAATGTATGTGATACATTTTTTAAGAATAGTCTTTACGTCGAGTATTTAGATTTTAATGTTCAATGATCATTTATGATAATCGTGATTAAGCAACGAAGGTTTACCTAGGAATAGATTATACATTATTGCTTCCGTTCAATTTTTTTAGGACTCCATAAAAAATTATATTCTTGTTCAAGTAAAACGTAGTCACTTATAAGTATACATCTGTAATTTTAAATAATTGAAGCAATAATAATAAACCTCCATGATTTTTAATTAATCGTTTATCATTATTTAATAATCAGCAAATCTCCCAAACGTTTCCACCGCAACCTTTTACCGTAACAATACCAATGAAAATTAATTCCATAGACCAACGTGCCCCAAACGGCCATCTTCATCAATATCCTTTCAATCGACAATAAATTAGCCTTTCAATTATGCATGCACGAAAGCAAAAAGCGTGTGAAGGGATATTTCCGATAACGGGCTTCTGAAAAAGTTGACTACGAGAGAAGTTCGACTATAAAGGCTTGTAAAACGAAAGAAACGTCGATTAAAATTGCACGCGGCGTTGTATTAACTGTCGTGAGTCGCCGTTGACGATGACAAATTGCTCGCAGATCTTTGGGGATCTAATGGATCATGATCGCAGTATGTGCTTCTACGAGACCCCTTTTTTCAAAACGCGATTTCGCTATTATTCGGTGTTGATCGTCGTGGTTTGGGGTTGACGGTTTTTAGACACGGTGTCCGCTCTTCAAAAAATCATTTTTCGAAATCGGAACTGATGCGATTTGAAAATAGGCTTTGTTACCGTTCGAACGAAAAAGAAAGTAAGGGATGTTCACTTTGAATTTGTTTTGAAAAGAAAATGCGTAAATATAAATTTTAGAGCAATTTAAAAACTATTTTTGTGCGAAATGAAATTAACTTTGTTTTCGAAATTTAATAACGTTTAAAATAAAGGCATTGCAAACATTTAATCTATGAAAAGAAATTATATTAAAATTAATTTAACTAAAATAATTTAATATTTATTTATAAAACGTAAGTGTATAAGATAAACTAGATTATATTTTTAAAAATTGCGTTTTAATAACCCTCAATAAAGATTTATGGCCACCGAAACAAACTCTGCAGTATAAATATAACCGGCAATCCAGAAGTTTTCTAACACCAACTGGTGACATACCGTCAAGCAGCGCACTTTTAGCAAATTTATGAAAAGTCATAAAAACGAAACAGTAGCCTACGCATCGTTTCAATAGTCCAACACATCTCTCACACTCGCAACGCTCATTTTTGACAAGAGCCTCGAAAAGGGGGCATAAATCACCAAACGCTTCTCAAGAGCCTCTCACCTACAATCGCGTCTCTATCTCCTCCGCGCACAATGCGAAGCCCATAAAAATAAAGGAAGATTCTCACAGGAGGACAACGCGGCATTAATGAGGGCCAATAACTCACCGGCCGCCTCGCAATTACGCCCAAAGTGGCTCTTAATAGAAAAGCCAACTTTCTCACCTACGCTCCCCCCGGACGCCGCATGGGAAAGACGCGCGACACCCACTGCGACGCGCCGGAAGTCGAGGGGGAGGCTGATTTTTCACTTTCGAGTGCGAGGACATGAGCCCCCGCTGTAGGAGGATGCAGCATCAGGGGTTGTTGATGGGATTTGCAGTGTGGCGTTTGTTGCGGAATTCTCGTTTTCTTTGGGATCGATGCTGTTTCCAACGGAGTGGCTATTCAGCCTGATTCGGTTGGATTTGTAAAGTAAGGGTATTTATGGAGAGCCCCGTATGACTTTTAGAAGTTGACGTTTTATCGTACAGTTTTCATATGGGATATTTAATGTTTTTTAATAACACGAAACAACTTTAATGGAAATCTTTGACTTTCAAACTTTTTTGTTGCATTCTATTATACTAAAATAACAAGGTTACAAGTACGTACGTCCCCTCATACTATAAAACATTTAAAGCTCTTTAAATCCTCTTGTTAGTCGTTCAAAATCTCTTCACAACCTGGTAAAACATCGTTTTTTTTTTCACCAAAAAAAAATCTCCAGCACTCATAAATCCAGCAACTTCTTCAAACACGCATATATTAGTATTTAGCAGCGGCATCCCTTAAACATATCCTTCTTACCAACAATAATCTCCCCTCTCTCTCTCCATTGAAAAGAAAACTCGGACCTTCGCCGACCGTGAAAGAGAGAGAGAGAGAGGGGAGAAAGGAAGGTGTCCGGCGGAAAAGTGTCCGAGAATAATAGCCCGGGGAGGCATAAATTTACTCGGCGAATCCTGATAATCGAGGAGAAAGCCGTGTAAACAGGGGAGAAGGGCGTGCTGATTATTTACGATTTTTTTTACATAGGAGCTGCAGGGACCGTTGGGATTCTTTTCCATCCGTTGGGCGGCTCGCCAGTGGCCTCGTGCCAAATATCCAGGCCTCGATGGATGTAAATCCGATTTCTTAATGGCGCGCAGACGCGAGTTATGTTATCGCGGCCGAATTAGCGAGCGCGGCCCGTGACAGCTGTGCCGCCTCGGCAGTTGTGCGCGGCCAGGTTAATTAATAGGAGGATTATAAATGGCTGTTTGTTGCGGCGAGAAGACGCGGGATATTAATACGGTAATCGGGAATGCGAGCAAGTGGGTCTTTTGGGTTATTCAGTTTCTCGGGTTTATTTAGAAGCGCTTATTTTGAAACTTTATTGGCCTATTAGATACATTGTTTCCCGGGAGTCTTTCGTTAAAATAGTTCTCACTCGTGTACAATGCTCCTAAGAATTAAGTAATAGATACGACAGCAATTTTGTTTGCTTGTCGGATTATTAAAGTAAAGTAAATATTTTTTGCATATTTACACCTATTTCAAACTTTCGAATGAAAAGTCGCACATAATCAATTCCTCCCGAGCTCCTTCAGCGCACTTCAATTAAATCTAGACTACCAAAAACAAAGGCTCGTAAATAAAGAAAAAAAAACTCCTTGCAGTCTTACGCTTTATTCCCGCGAACAATCGTACAATCGTCACCTCAAAACCACTCATACGATCAATTAGTCTCGACTTTCATGGCAATCCGACTGTACCAAGTCTCCCTTATCCAGGGCAGCGTCGCGGCGCCTTTGGTCCAACGGCCTCAAAGGCGTATCGCGAGGAGTTGTTTGCGTTATTCAAACGCATCGACTCCTTCTCTTACCTCCGCTCCGCAAGAAAAGCTCCCCTGGGAACCGCTCGCTCCCTGTGTTTGCGCGCAAGCAAGAGAGATCGGAATTGCTTGTTTGCGCTGAAACTCTATGCATTCCAGGTACCGGCGCTTTAAAAACTTTGAAATTCAGGCGAGAATTTCGGCTTGAATGTGTGAGTAGGCGAAATAGGAAAAAGTCTAGTCGTCTCAATGCATTATTAAGGAGGCGCGGTTATTGCGCTCAAGTTTTTTAGTTTTGAATTTATTCCACTCGTCTGCCAAATGACTTAGTCTGGGTTCACTCTCGTTCGCGGCAACTAGTTTTAGAACTATATAGTTGTATTTCTTTTTTTAAAATTGAAAAAAAGTATATTTAATTTTAAAAAGCACATCAGATATATAGTAAAGAATTTTTGTTATTTCTTGCGCCCTACAATAATAAACTATTTTCAAAAAGTGCCAAGTAATAAATGAAAAATTTTCATATTCACAGCACACGTTTCCCATTTACAAGCAACTTCTGCAACCCGCACAAAAGCTCCTTGATTTATCCTTTACCCACACCATAACTCACGTTATTTATCCAACATTTTTTACCCCGGCGAGCACAATGCCCCGCAAACAGAGCCGATATTCACTTCTGCCGCGGCCTGTACAAACAAGCGTAACGTCGCGCTCTATATAAGCCCGTATGTAAGATCGCGCAATTGGAAAAGCGATAAAGCGCCGCGGGACGCGCGACTCCACCCCTTTCCCCGCCGGCCCGTTTCCTTTCACCCGCCGGCGAACAATGCCGGCGTGTTTGGAAACACGCGAGGAAGCCGGCCTTTGTCTTTGCTCGGGAGGTTAAAGCGAAGATTAGGCCGGAAGGAGGCTGCGACGGGACGATTTTGCGCGCAAGATTCGCGTGTGAACGGCTCGGGGGATGGGAAAGTGCAGTTTACGCTGCATCGGAGACGCTTGGTTCGGCGTTGTTTTTTTCTTTTTTTCCTGGAGAGGCTATGGAGTTGTTGGCGCGAGCGATGGGCAAATAAAGAAAAACTTTCGATGCGTGTTGCGGGCTGCATTACACGGCTCTTTGATTCGAGAAAAAGAGTGATTTAAGGCAGCGGGGTGTACATTCTGCACTGTAAGTTGAAAACACGCATTTAACTTTTTCTATTTACACGGTCATTTATTTTACAGCGTAACAAGAATTACAGAATAATTAAACGTTTTATATTGATTTAATTAAATTTCCCAGTTGGACACACCCACAAGTTACAAAACCAGGAACGCTCCCACACAAAGCATCTGAATTCGCATTCTAAATCGCAGCAACCCTGGCAAAAACAAAAACTCCACCGGCACCCCGAACAACAGCAGCAGCACCAACATAGCGAAAAGTTCCTCCGCGGGTTCCGGAAGGCACAAAGGCAGCAGGCCGTAAGTCAAAAACTCATAAGGTCTCGGCGCGAGCTTGTCATGGAAATTCGGGCCATAAATAAGCAGCCGCTTACGGAATACACACTCCGCGCCTCTCTCCCCGCGGAGAGACCTTATTTTTAAAAAGCGAGACTCCCCCGAGAAAGAGAGAGAGAGAGCAAGAGAGAGAGAGAGAGAGCTGTACGCTCGCCGCCTTGTTGTCCAGAGAGAGAGAGCAAGAGAGAGAGAGAGAGCTGTACGCTCGCCGCCTTGTTGTCCAATTAGTCGTGAGCCGGATAGCCTTTTTTCTCGTGCGGCTTTTCCGTCGCCGCCGCCGCAGCCGCGCGGATCTGCTCGATCTCTCGCGCGGGAGAGAGAGTAAATCACCGCGACACTCCCCCCGGAGAGGCGCGTGGGTGTTGTTTCCTCCGGAGCGGAGCCTGGACACGAGGCCAAGGCGTCGACATCTGCTGGGACTTTTTCGCTCTCTTGTATCACTCGCTTTTTGGGATTTTGGAAGAAGGAAGCGGCGAGGAGTCGCCTTGGGAATTTATGGAAGGGCCGCGCTGCCTTTCGTTGCTTTTCATCGCTTGTTTGACTTTTTTCGGACTGCGTTTATCCTCGGGGGTTTTTTGATAGTGCAGATGGATTTTGGAAGGCTGAAGGTTAATCCGCGTTTAAGGCTACTTAATCTAGTAGGTATTAACGCTGTAAGCTGTCGCTTTTTATTTCGTTTTTATATACTTACTGCCGTAACATGCTAATTTCTAACATATCTATAATGATTTTTATAACAAAATAATAAAGATTATTTGGAGTTTGACAATAGTTGTTACATATGAATGATATTAGAAATAAGATAAAAAACTATCTTCTGCTCTTAACAAATAAATGCATCTTCTTTTATTATTTCATATAGAAAGAATTTGATACTTGGCCTTGAATGAAAATACATTTTTTCACAGCTTCGTGGCGTCTTCTCCCACCGAATTAACTGCCTCATCCAATAAATCATGTACCTACAAGCTCGAACAAAGTTCGCTCCTCATTACGCACTTGCACCCTCGAAAAAACCCATTTCCCCAAACAAGCCCCAAACTCCCTCAAAATAATAATCACAAAAATAAAGGCAGCCGCGGCAGCCGTCAGTAAATCACCGCGGCGGCGGCGGCGGCAGCGACGGCGGCACGGCTCAAGGAAATATCGGCTGCTTTATTTCGGTAGCGGAAGCCGCGTCGACGATATTCGCCTCTCGCGCGACAGTCCCACGACGCAAAAAACCAGGCCGCCGAGCGGCTGTCCTTCTCGATTATCGCCTCCCTGCAGCCTCTCTGCTCTTCTTCCTTTTGCTCCCCCCGTACGACCGCCGATGCGCGCGGCTTACGCAACCCGCCGCTTTTTTTTCGCGCCCAAAGCTGACAATGAGCCTCCGTCGACACGTGTTTGGAGAGAAAATAGAGTAGGCCGCTTGTATGGAAATTCGAGGATGGCGAATTTTCTCGAGTGACTTTTGGGATAATTTTTTTTTTTTTTTTCGAGGATTCGGGAAGATACATGTTTGGGCAGTCGAGATACTTGTGTTATTTTTGGAGGAATCAATTTTCTTTTCAACGCAGAAATGCAGATGTTTCTTAAAAATAACACAAGGAACAATCCTTATTATTCTGTTCTTTCCAACAAAAGAGTGAATCTTCTCACGGAAGAATCAAGTCTTCATTCACACGATTAATCCCTATAACCGCACTTACCTCAAAAACCGTCGGCACCCCAATCTTCGCTCCCGAAACCTGCATGCCTCCATCCGAGAAAAAGCCCCAATTAGCTTCCCCGCACTCAATTAAAAGCAGATTAAACTCCGATCTACAAATTCCTTTTCCCCGCATTTGCATTTGAAAAAAAAAGTCGCGCGCGTCCCCGAGAGCCGATGAATCCGGGGGCCCATGCGGGTACATCTCCGTCTCGACGGGGGTTCGATAATGAGCTCGCGCCCGAAGATCGAGGCCGGCCGTTGCTGTGTTCGAAAAACGATTTTTCTCCCGGGTTAATTCACTCGGAGTCCAACGGGCGCATTGTCGAGGATGCGCCGCGGTCGATGCAGATTTTTCGGGGATCGGAAGACTTTTTAAGTGATTTATGGAGGCATGCAGGTACTGGAGATTAACGGAATTCGATTTATTTCGAGTGGACGATGCAGCGAGGTGGTGGTTTAGCTGTGCACGGGTATATTGTATTTCGTGGTCATTATGCATGAAATATTGTCTTTTCACTTTGAGCATTTTGGGTTGATATAGAATTTTGCATATATAAGTTTAACGGAAAAGTCTTCTTTATTTCAAGAGAATGAAAGGAAACGAAACGGCTGCTACGTTGCAGTCAACTTTCATTCTTAAACTTTATATAACAATTTCCTTGAAATATAAGGAGAAAACACAATTAATCCTGCAGTTTAAAACGCCAGTATGTATACTTTAAAAATAACTGTCAATAAATCCCCAGATTCGCAGCCAATCCCGAAGCACCTTCCTCCCTAAATTAAGCAATAATCCTCCTCCATCTCGCAATCCTGAATTATCGGCCACTCCGCCTCCTCTCGATCAGCTTGCAGCGAGCGCATCTCTCTCTTTCTGTCTCTCTCGACTCGGTCGTGTTTACCCTTGTCTCGCAGCTTTCCGCGCGCTCCCTCGAGTGGCACCTGGGCCGCTGCACCCCTGCGCGCATCTTGTGGGAATGCCGAGGAGAAAACCTGACGGCAATCAGTGCCGTGCGCCGCTCCTAATTGAAATTTATGGCGACGCGTCCGTATATATATACACCCGTACACCGGAGCTCACTCCCAGCGAGCGATTTCGAAACGTCGACTTTTCCGGGGAAAGGAGAGAGAGAGAGAGTTTTGATGAGAAGATCGACTGGTGTTTGCGCGAGTTTTCCTGCGAGAATCTCGTCGCACTGCCGCGCGAGATACGCGTTTCGCAGGAGGAGTTTTACGAGGACGTCCGCGATTGACATCTTTATTGCGGATGTAAAGTCGGAGTTTTTGCGAGCGTCAGGTTGTTCACTCTTTTAGATGTGCGCACTTTCTCATTGGTATGTATGGAAAATGTTAGATGAGATCCGTAAAAGTTGAAAAGAGCTTCCTCGTCGAGTTGACATTCTGTCTGGTTATAAAAACTATCTAGTAATTCATCGTTAGTAAATTAAGCAGTAAGAAGGAAAGAACTGAGAAATGCTATTGTACGTAAATATTATTTAAAAATATTGATCAATATAAGTATGATAGCTTCCCAGCAAATAATGTGTAGAAAAAAAAACCCTTTGCTTTCCCAAAACAAGCCAACTTTCATCACTTTTCAAAACCCAAACACAGATAGGGTTGCAGGTCGATACCATCGAGCGGCAACCCTATCCTTTAACTTTAAAAACCCTGAAAATCCATTCATTTTTATTACACGGCTTCGCCACTCGAGCCAGACAATACCTCCTGCGGAAAAGCCGACAGTTGCGCCGGAATCCATTCCCCAACAAAAGAGTTAAAACTCGTGTTTCCTCAACACTCATCCCCCTTAATCCTTTTCTCTCCCGAAAAATGCCGCAGGCGCTTTTCCCGAAGGCGTGAAGAGCCGCGTCCGATTGCGAAAGGGGATAACAGCAGCAGCACGCGCGAGGATAAAGTCGCATATGTCGTCCCCTCAATTAATGATAATTCCACGCGACGGCGGCGGCGGCCGTTTTGCCGGGGATCGTAATTTTCGGAGCAACTTTGTGCACTTTCTGTTTTTTTTTATATCGTAATAACGGATGCGCGACTTCTTGGCTTTTGCATTAATTATGCTAAGTGCACATCCATCATTTTTTCCGACCAGAAGGCGGCGGCTTTTCACGGACTGTCATTACGCGACGACGGCGTAATTATTGAGTTGAGTTTGAATTTTGATGAAGTTGTGTTGGGAGAGGTGCGATTTGAATATGTAACGTCTCGATTATTTTTTACTTTTATAAAAAATGACAAGGTAGATCTAAATTTCAGTTACTCCGATGTAAATCGAGGCAATGAATTATCCGGCGATTTTTAACGGTACAGTTCATTGCCGAACTACCAAACCGACTCTTACTGTCCACTTCAGCAGCCAGCATTTGAATAAAAGCAAAGAAAATCGAATTATTCACAGACATCCATACCCGAGCAAGTAGCTCACACCCAATTTGATCGATTCGACATCTCTCTCTCTGTCTCTCTTTCTCAAAGTCCCCCCAAAAAAATGGAATCAATAAATTAAGATTCAGCCACTTGGCACTTTAAAAAATGCGCATCGATGTGACGGAGCGGCCGGCGGACACCTTTGTCCCCATTTTCTAGCTTGATAAGCGGCTTTCCGGGTAAAAGAGAGAGAGAGAGAAAAAGCTGCTTTGAATGGCGGAGTCGCGTGAGCGCGATTAATCGTCGGGAGGCTCTCGACTGTGACGACGTCATTCCGTCTGTCTGTCTCTCGTCTTTCTGCGCGCCTCTCTCCCTCTTGTGGCGCGTGGGGCTGCATGAGTATGGAAATTCGGCACCCCGCAGGAATAATTATACGAGTGGATATGTGGAAAATTTCTGGGGACTCCTGTCTGACGGCTTGCGCCGGCTTTTGAGAAATGGCTTTTAGAGGCTTTTCTTATATTTGCTTTCGAATGTTTATATAAAAGTTTTTTCACTTTTTTAAAGTTACTCATTGCAATATTGTTCATTGTTTAGCAATAATTATTTACTCATTTTTCTTCGAGAAAAGACAGCTTTTAAAATATTTAATAACGGTTCACCCTGAAATTTATATATTTACAGTTTTTACAAGTTTAAAGAAGGATGAGTTGTAACGTAATTGCATTAACAACCATGAAATGCGAATAAAAGATCAAAAATTTTCTCGTGAATAGATAACTTGATTGATCTTCAAAAATCCACCGAAATTCCTTAAAATACATTCATTATTCAGCGCACTTCTGACGATCCCTGAAAAATGACCACCTATTTCCATACACAATACATCTAAAAAAAATGGGGAAACTCGATCCACTTCAAAACTCGCCGTTATCAAATCCAGAAAATTTTTCAAGCCCAATGAATTTCACGCAACCGAAAGCCCGAAGCACATCATCCCTCTTTTCCTGCCCGGGAAATTCTCGAATCACGAATCGGTCACACGATAAAGGTGCAACTGTCGCAGCCCACGAAATCGACGCCGCCGGGAAAAGGCGCCGATTCATCGGCTCTCTATTTACTCTGTCTGCTGCAGTCCGGCTGTACAACAAAAGCTTGTACTGCGATATCCGAGGGCCGGAAGCTCGGTGATCGATGATAGGCCGAATTACGCGCCATGATTTTGCAGGATCGCTTTCGCGAGGAGGCACGCGCGATTTCACGGAAAAAGTCGCCTTATGGCGCTGTTAAGTACGATGACGTTTTCGTTATTTTTTCTTTTTTTCTTTTTTTTTTTTTTCATTGCGGTGGGTGATTTTTTTTTTCCGCGGAGGTCGCAGGCATTGTATAACAAGCTTTTGAATAAGTCGGGGATTACGACTGGACTTTTTTTTTTTTTAATTTAGATGTCTATCGAGAGTGACGGCAGAGTGAAGTGTCCAAGCTGCGTGGACATGTGCGATGATGCTGACGGTGGTATTGCGAGTTTTTTTTTTTTCGTAATGGTCACTTTGAATGTGGGTGAGGAGTCATTGTTAGGGAAAGCTGCTTTTTTGTTACGAGTCTACGATCCTAACCGAAATTTCCCAATTTATTTTATCAATGAATTTTTCTAATTTAATTAATTCATTGTCGGTTATGGAGATTTTTTACCATTCCGCACTTTTTATCACCTGCAGAATGCAAATGTACAATCAAAATCTAATCTGAAACAGTTCAGTCGCATATGGCATTTGTTATCTATAGTCGCGTGAATTATGTACGTAGGAAACTAACTTTATCGTTTTCTAAGATAAACTTTTGATTTTGGAGGGTGCATATAATTAATTGTTGTGAGTTAGTTAAACTTACATAACTCTGTGTATTCATTTTAAGTGAATCAAAGATAAATTAATACAAAAAAGAATTGTTAAATTATTATTTAAACAGCAATAAAAGCCTTCACTTTCAGACAAACAGTATAATATTCGTTTTCACCTCTTAAAAAACCGACATTCCCGTAAATTTAATAACTAAACAATTCCAAATATCCTCTCCACCGGCACCACCCGCATTCCTGCACCTCACCTTGCCAAATCAAAGGCAAGCAGCCCCGCCAAGCCGCATTCTAAGTCAGACTTACGGAATCCGTCTTCTCCTATCTGCTAAACGCTACAAAACTCAAGTCTCCCCCTCGACTTTCCCCTCGGCAATCGGGCCCGGTGATCTGGCGAGTTCCGGCGCCCCACGCAAACCCAGCTAACCCTTGACGGCGCGTGCATTAATAAATGGACAGAGGACTACTACAGCATGAGGCGTAATTACAATATAGCCGGCATGACCCGGCGGGCTTCACGCTCCGGCGGCTCGGGCGCGCATACATTACGGCGCACGCGCCGCCGTTACGCGCGCGGGGATGCTGACGCGCCGTGCAGGCGTTGTACACAGACGCGCGACCGTATGCGTCGGCACGTCGCGCGACCTCTGTTTTGCCAACGTGACGTCGGAGCGGACCGCGAGATTATGCAGTTTCATGCCCAGGATTGATCGCCGATGAGCTCGCCGCTATTATTTCTCTTTTGTTCGCGGGAGAGCCTCGCTGGGGTTGGCACGAGCTACTTCGCTGGGGGTCAGCGGGGTTATGCGCCGGGCAAACGGATATTTTTCCCCGGAGGTTCTCTGTAAATAAGGATAGCAAATGGATTTATTTAGATGCGACATTTTGTTGTAACCAAGAATCTATTTTAAGTATTTTATTCATTCCGACGCCTATAAAATATATATTAGAACGTTAATCCTACCATTCTAAAAAAAGACAATCTGTATACAAGCAACTTTACAGCGAAGTTCCGCCAACGTAAAAAAAACCCACCCCGCGCACCAACAATCGCAATGAATCCACGGAGAAAACATGCCAACATTAACAAACAAAAAGCCCCCAGCGGGCAGCGATAAATAACAAAAAAAAAGAAGGAAAAAAAAACACAGAGCCTGGCCGACTTTTCCACTCGGGCAAACTCGCGTAAAAAACGTAGCCTCGGCTCGCGGCGCAGCCGGCTCCCGGCGCGGGGGTCTGCTTTCCTTATTTATTCACCGTGCTTTCGGTCACGCGTCGCCGCGCCCCGCGGGCCGCCCGAAAAATGCATATTTATGAGGGCGCGCTTTCCCCCCGCGGAGCAGCGCCCGGCGCTCATGCACTTCCTTGAAATTGAATAGCGGGATCGATAGCCATCGGGGGAGGAAGTGCGGTTCCGGTCGCCGTGGGCCCCCCCAAGGAAGGCCGGCGGAGGTGTCAAAGACGCTGTTTAGCCCGCTGTCCGCGGCAATTAACCGTTGGCGAGGGGCTGCTTTAAGGAAGGCGTATCGGAGCGGCTCATCTTTCGATTCGAGGACTCGTATCAAGTGCATTAGAAGGTGCTTTGAATTGACGGCGGTTATCTGAGAATCTAAAGTTGCGATGGTACGATAGTTTTTTAATTCAATTTTTATTCGTGATCGAGGCTTCTTTCGCATCGCATTAAAGTCAGTGGAAAATTAATGGAGAGTCTTAAATACGCTCTTTCGTCTAAAGCTTGATCATAAATTGCATTTTTTTAATCAACAAAACATTCCAAAAAGCTTCACACCTCAAACGATTCCAACGAAGAAAAATCCCTCCCAAAGAGCAACCCTCCTCCTCCCCTCCCTCGCGTCCCAAAGCAACTCGCGGCTAACAAATGCGCCGCGTCTTCATCTTCCGGGCTCGTTCGGCCAATTACGAGGGCGATGCGTCATCCGCGCCAATTAGCGCTGGAGGAGCGCGCGCAAATTCGGCTTCCGGCTCCTTTTTTTCGCGCGCACCTATTGGCTTTTTTTACGCGCTGCGCGAGGCGAGACGACGGAGTGCGGATAATTTTACTACGGCTTTATTTCCGCAGAATGCGGCCCCGACGTCGGGAGTAAGTGCGAGCGAGTGTTTTGCTTTGCTTGGATATATTTGTTTTGCTTTTCAACGCCTTGCGGGAGATGTCATACTTTGCCGGCTTGGGGCAACCTCAAAGCATTCAAAGCTATGTGGACTACAATTTTAATCGTTTCAATTGGATAAAGTATCAGAAAATAGGGAACTTGGGAAGAAAAAAGGTTGTTAGAGTTTCACTTTAAGATAGCGCTTTGAGAAATTAGGACGCCACATGAAAATGAAGACTCGAAATTAGCTTCATTAATATTTATGATAACTTGAGTACTTTGAAGTGCATCTTCGCAACCGTTATTATTTAACAAACGCAAACAGCTGTTAAAAACACTTAAAGAACCCTTTCGCAATAAGCGCAAGATGTTACTTTCCGAATATTCAAATTTACTTATCGGACCTTGAAAATCTCCTAAGTGCGCCGAACATTACCTCCTCGATTCAACGGACTTTTCACTTGCCTTCAATTAATCATAAAGCATCAAAAAATTTCCTCCCGAACATCTGCTCGGCGCCTAAGCAAAACTCCTACGTACTATATTCATTCATTCTGTACTCGAATTAAAAGCGAGCATCACCTTCCAAAAAACTAAATTCATCGCCGAGTAAACATCGGCGCATATGTCGCCGTCGGAATCGCGCACAAATCACCATCGACTGGTTTGTATACACAAGCTCGCCTTTTTTATTGGCTCGATATCAATTGCACGTGAAAGCGTCGTTTTAACGCGGAGAGAATCGGTCTTTAATTTATATATATCGAGCGCGGAGCTTGAACGCGAATCGGGAAAAGCGGGAGAAAACAGATGTACGCGCTCGACTGTTTTTTTTTTTCGACGAAAATTCGGAAAAAAAAGTCGGGCAAGTGGGGAAATCTCTCCCCCCGCTTGCGTGCGCTTCTTTTCTGTTATGAGCCAATAAATAACCGGAGAGGATTTTCGACTGGTTGAGGTAGATTTTTTCGCGGTATGACGAATGTTAGCTTGACAGCGGAACACCCTTTTGCGTTGGTAATTGGCTAATTGATAGCTTCATACGAGCTGCGAAGTAAAGGGGAGAGTCCGTTGAAGAATTTAGGAGAATGTAAGTAGCAATTTATCATACAATTTGAAACTAAATGAATAAAATTATTCAAAGTAATTATTAAATCAATCAAATTTACGTTTTTTAACTTTTAAATAAACAAATAACAACATATCCCGAAGGAAAGTATAAATTTTGATCGAGGATTGCTTATATTGCTTTTATAACACGTTCGCAATAAATCAATTTTACGATATATATATATAAAAATTTTACGTTCGCGAAGCACACACATACATCAGTCTTACGCAACGAAAAACAACACCGCCAACAAACCCATATTCGAAAAGCGCGCATTTTCATTATTCTCACCCTCTCATCCAGCCAGCAACCCTTTTATCACGCAACGCTAAAACCTGCACAAAAAATCGTCGAAAATAATCCGAAATCCGCTTATCCCGAGAGGCCACCCCATCGACGGGCTCGGCCTCCTGCATCCGACCAGACGGCGTTCCGTGAAGCCTCGCCTCGTAAATTCCGGGACACAATCGCGCGACTTTTAAAGAATGGTTAAAAAGCGGACCGCCGGTCAGAGCGGCGTACTTTACGGCGTCACGCGCTCATTGAGACGTCGATGTAAAGTCGCGGAAAATTCGGACTTTCTTCTCGTTATTTATGGAGAAAGCTGCCTTTTCCAGCGGTTAATCCGTGAGGCTCGTAAACCATCCGCTGACCGGCTCCTTCGACGTCTGCGGGGAACGAGGCGATGAGCTGTGGGATATGGACCGCTTTAAGCGTGAAAGTATTTTGCATTGTCGCTCGATTGGAAGTCGGGGACTGATTTCGGGGCGGTGTGTGTGTGTGGCTCGAAGAATTTCGGGTATTTGGATGGAAGAGGTGTCGGCGCTACAAGCATGCTAATTAGATTAGAGATATGCTGGGCATTTCCATATGTAGGACATAAATTTTTGGGGAAGTCGGAATCGCTTCGAGTGCTAAATTGTGAACAAGTACTTAGATTTTTTAAAATCTTTTGACAAATCTAGAAACGCTGGTATCGCATTTTAAAGAATCTATACTCAATAAATGACATTTTTTATATTTACAAAACGTAAAGCAGCTAAAAAATATTTTATCGAAATTTCTATAATTCCCATCTGCTTTTATTTGATAAATCTTTTAATTTTCTAATTCCCTTTCAATTTTAAAAAGATCTTTTGAATGAAAAGGCAGCAATTTAAACAAATTTCAAGACGAACACTTTCACTTATGCAATCCTTGACTCCCTTACACCTAACACTCTACCTAACCTACTAAAATCTAAGCAATATCAAAATCGCAACTCGAAAAAAACCGCAAACATCGTCCGACTCTCCCGGAAAAAAAAATCGTTACGCATTCCTTATCCCAGTGGGCAGCCTGCAGCGCGTCCCCTCCTTGCAGGTAGGCATCAGTTGGCGTCCCGAGTCCAAGGCGTCGAGGCGGCTAATTCCCCGTGACGCCCGTAAATATTCAGCGGCTGGCTTGCGCCGGTCATCGCCGTGACGCGATCGAATTAAAAGTCCGTTTCCCGAGTCGAGCGGTCACCATAAATTCCCGCCGGCGAATCTCGCAAGAAAGTCGTTACGGCGGAGGAGAATGGCGAGTGCATTGGGCGAGTGCCGATTCTCGAAGGAGCCCTTTTGTTGAGAGCTCGTCGTAAATAAGGATGGAACTAATGAGCGCCGATTTATGAGTTTTTTGGGGCTGATTAGTTGCTTAATTCGCAGGCAGATGAGGCTTCCGTGCGGATTCGTTGCGGGCTTTCAATGCTCCTGATGTCCTTGGCTTTAAAAACAGATGCATGTTGACTCAATTTTAACGGAAATAACTTCCCTCGGTACTTGAGTGAAGTTAGAGAGATAAGATGTTTTAGCAGAGATTCAAAGTACTCTTATGTAAGGAGGCCCAGCTTTGAAACGCAAATTGATTTTTTTTCAGTTTAAATTCACAAAGACTTTTTCCGATAAAGTAATTCTTCTCCAGACAATAGAAGAAATCCCTCCCTTGACGTCCATTCTTTCACAATCAAAGGATTCCCCGCTCTTCCTTCCACACTTCCCTGGGTAATTTAAAATCATTTTAAATTCAATGCCACAATTCTGACAAATGCTCCTTTTCCCAAGAAACTTCATTTAAAGCACTCAGAACCGCCTCCGGAGTCAATCCAAAATTCATAAATAACCATTTCGCACGGCGAGGATCGACAAGTCATTATAGCCGCGGCGACAAGCCAAGCGACACGTTCGATCTTCATCCTCTCAAAGGTGCACTCGAGGCGACGATCCATCAGAACTCTCGGAAATCGCCGTGAAGATCCGCCAACGGCTCCTTTAATTGACTGGCTGCGACGAACCCCCGGAGGATTACGCGGAAAACCGTTCGATTCCCCAAAGGGGGTCAGCGAAATCCTTAATTGTGCTCGCGAGTAATCCTCCGGAGACGTCGCTTTTGTCGGATACGTCTACGTGACGAGTCTGTCGATGATTAAGGATCGTTGGATGGAGTCTCGACGAGGAGCGCGCGTGTTTGCACACGGGTTTTGTTCGCCCGCGAGGTGAATGTACGTGCAGCGTCACTGCTACTTTATTTTTCGGCTGTTTAGGATGGCGAAAAAAATTTGAGTCATCGAGGAGGATTTGATATTCTGGGGAGAATCTTTGGTAATTCTTTGTAGAGGTGCCAGATTGGTATGAACGTGATTTGAGAGTTTTTCTTAAGTGGGGTGTATTATGTTTTCTTGAGTTAGAAGTGCTGATGCATTATTAACGGATAATTAAATGTGTCTAAACATGTACGTGTACCCTAAATTTTCGTAAAATATAGTTTTTAATTAATATATTATCTTTGTTAATAAAAGTTTTTTGTTTGATTTGTTTTTTGGTACAGGAAATTAATAAACTGTAATGTTTAATTCTTGGAAAGCTGCACATTTGCAGTAAAAAAGAAATTCCTTGTGAAAGTTTTAATGGGGAACTTTCCGCCCCTCGAAGTAACGAAGTTTTCTCTTTTCTTATAAAAAGTGGCTTGAAATATCTCAATCGAAACTTTTGATTTAATTTCTTCTTTAAGCTTACCAAATAACTAAAGAATTAATCGAATAATAACAGTTTCATAAAATACCTTTGTGTAAAAAGTCTTATAAATTATGTACAATATATTTTTCGTAATTTAGACAGTTAATTTATAATTATAATGTTTTATCGGGAGATACTCTTTTAAAATCAAAGATAAGCGGTTCACAAAATACATCAATCCACGGAAAGTTTCTAATTGATTCTTAACTAGACACGAATAAGCCAAACATTCCAGCCTAATAGAGACGCTACTTTTTCCATCCCGAGCAGCAAAAAACCCCAAATCATTGGGAAACGTTTTTTCCGCCGAATTCGATTTTCCGCGCGTCGAAGGCAAAGGGAGAGCGACTTTCTATCCCCTCTCGTCGAGCGCGAAAAAAGTGTCAGCCGGGAAGAGGGGAAGAAGCGCTCGAGGTTTTTCCGCACGCGACTGACCGAAGAGAGCCGGACTTTTCGCCACTGCCGGCTCTGTTTTTTACGCCTCGAATTTCCCACGCCGCAGGTTGGGAAATTTAGGCCGCTTAAAAAGTGATTCGGGCGCTGTTTGCCGCGCAAAAAAGTTAAGTAAGTTATGAGAGAGGATTTATCTTATTGGAGGCTGTCGCTGTGTCCATTGTGGGCAGTGGACAAAAAAGCAGAGGACGAGGATGCAAAAAGTTGTATTATGAATTTGGTTGGTGATTTTTTGACAGGATGTGTGCTTTGACGGAGTAGTTTATGTCAGTTTAGTGTCAAAGTGCCTCGAGTTTCTCACGACAAACTTGTTAGATGGACAATGAAAGATGCAAAAAATAGGCTTTGATGTAGAAAAAGTTGAAACTTTATGAGTTTTCATGGATATTACTTTCTAATTTTTGATTAAATAATGTAACGGCCTTTCTCGTCTTTTTATTGAGTACAAAAAAGATTTCCTACGGAAAATTTATAGTTTTTAACAGTTTTTGATAATAAGCATTAAACTTCTCTTTTTTTTTAAATAATTGTTGTACCAACACAACCCCGGAAATATACAGCGGCGTAACTGTCATTCCCCTAAAGAACACATCTTGCATTCTTTCATTTTTATTTGACGTTCTGCGCGTGCTGGAAGGAAGTATTCCTTTGTGCCGAATCGATGGAGCGCGGCGAGCTGCAATTCGAAACTTCTTAGATTGAAAAAAAGCTGATCGAATCTTGGCGAGATTATTTTTAGGAAAATTTGTTATCCGCTGTGCTTTGATGAAAAAGCAGTAGGGTTGCTTGCATTTTTTTTTAGGCACTTATTTATGATTATTACTCGTTACTCTTTGTACCCCCTTATTTATATACTAGACGCGAGACTCGAACGCTTTTTCAGAAAATGAACTTGAAGAATACACGACGTATAAATTCTATTGTAATTTCTGAACAGTCCGAGAGGCGCGTGTCTTGCGTCAAAGGTTATAATTTATTGCCCACACGTAAATCATTATTTTTAGAGAAGACGATTCTGACCATTTTACAAACTGAACAATTTCCTTGCTCAAAATCGAACTGATCAATGAAATTTCTACGGGAAGAACCCACTTTGATACTCGTTCGAAAACCTCAAAACTCGGGTGCATCGAAGATTAATCGGCCGAGCTCGGCGATATTTCCCGAAGCCAAAAGCCCTCTAGAACGCGGAGCGAGCGGCGAGCCGAAGCCATTCGTCAAGCGGCGAATCAACACGCCGCGGTTACAAACGCGGGAACAGCGGCCTTAGCGGGGCAATTAAAATAGAATATCGCGGCCGCTTGTGCGCGCGCGCGCGCGTCGCGGCAATGATTTAGAAAGTGAAAAGTGCCGCGGGGTAAAATTGGCCTCTCCTCCGCGACAACTTCTTCTCGGAAGCGGCGGCCAAAAAAACGAGAGGGAACCTGCCAAGAAGATGAACGCGCCAGCAGGACGACACGTCAGGACACGGAGCCGATGTTCCCCCGGGATCGCCGCGCTTTCGAGAGCTTCCGAGGCCTCTTCTCTCCCGGGAGGGGATTGGCTCGGTTCTTTCTTTTACGCGACGCTTTCTTTTACGAGAGCTTGAAAAATTACCGCCGAGATGGATTGGGAGTAATTGATTGCTGGGAAACGGTTCTTTATTAGCCCACTTTTTTTGGGAGTCGAGCTGCGAATTCGGCTTGTAGGTGGCGAATTTCAAGTGAATCAATTAGATCTCTGCCATTATTATGCCGTTATTATTAAACGAACGTTGATACAAATTTTTTTCAATTTTTATAAAGCAAAGTAATCAGTACACCTTTACGATCATAAAATACAAGTGTTTTTAAAGTTTCTCTCAAAACTATTTTAAAGTCGCACAAACAAGCCAGCAGCTGTAAAAAAAAGCAGCATCTTCGAAACTCGTACACCGCCAGGAATCTTCCTAATAATACGCAGCCGCCCTCAAAGTTGGTCATCCCGCTCGAAGCAATAACGCGGCGATATCCTCGGCGTTCGCCCGGCATATAATAACGCTCGCGTGCAGGCCCTCCCAATAACTCTCGGCGCTCCGCTGGCCGCCGGCTGGCAGCGTCGCGACGGCCGCGTCCGTCGCAAATAAAGCCACCCGCCGGTGGTTTATACGTCTCGGCGCTCCGACACGCCGGTCAGCTGTCGTCCTGGGCTTTTAGCGATGTTGATGGCCCACTAATATTAGTCGACCTCCCGTACCTCGCGGGGCGCACTTTTAACTCGCGCGGCGAAAACGTGTCGCTCCCCGCGCGCGTTATTCCCTTTGCCGAGAGAGAGCTGACTTGTATGTGGGCCTGAGTAATTAGGAACGTCTGCGGGGAGAGGCCGAGGAGTCGGTTGCTCGTTTTATATTGCCGGCGAAGGATTCTGGAAATTCGCTGAGACTAATATCGGCAAGGAATATAAATCGTTGGAGTCTCTCGTTCTGCGGATTATGTATTTCAATAATGCAAACTAATGGTCTTTTCAGGATTGTGTAATACGGTAATTTATGCGCACACCGTATTAGCGTGTCGTTGAACTTTCAATGCGAAACAAACGCAGAGACATTCATTATTCATGGGACAGCACGCGACTTGTGTTTTTTATATACCGAAGCCACGCGCGGCAATCATCAATCCTCACGAAAATCCCCGTGAAAAAACTGCGACGTCAACGGCAAAGAATCATTTGTAACAAAAAAAGAAATCTTGATCATTAACCACGCGACGGCTCATCCTTAAAGCAAACACCGCCCGAGGAACGCGGATATCTAACGAGGAAAACATAAAGTCCGATCGCTGCTTTTTTCGACCGGTAAAGCCGCGTGTCAATATTAGCGTTTCTCGAATGCACGCGTGCCCTTTTTATGCGGCTCGTTTTTTTTGCATCCCCCGGAGCTCGATAAATCGATAGAGAGATGCTTTGTGTGGAAAGTTTCTTTGATTGTAGGAAAAGTCGATGGGGCGAATAACCTTCTTTTTGGAATAGTATACAGAGAATGTGCATCGATGCGAAATGAAAGACTTTCTGTTATAACTACAGTAGAGATCTTGATAAAAATTTACGTTGAAGCCGCTGCTCGGAATTAAACATTTATTGAACGATAAATTTTTTATTATACAAACGGTTACAATTCGTTAATTTGTAAATTCGAGTTCTCCCGATAAAGGCGAAGTATATCGAAATATTAAAAGAACAAAGGCCAGTTCCTCCGGTCATCTCTCGCGCCACCCCTCCTCTCGCGTTCTCCACAAGAGCCGGACAGCGCGGCGCGGAGAGCCCGAAAAAAGAACGAAAAACGGCCGCTCGCCGGATTTATCTCGAAATTACAAAACGCGCGCACGCGTCGCTTCACCGCGACAATGCCCACTTCGCCTGCCCGTTCTCCCGGCAGTACGCGCGGACAATGCCCGCGCGCAAACTGACCGATTCGCGAGCCTCCTTCCCGCAGGGGGGAAGGAGCCGCGTGAGAATGCGAGAAACGCTCGCCTCGCGATCGGCTTTATTAGTTATTGATGCGCTGGACCGAGAGTTTCGTGCACTCCGCAGCGGCGGGCTATTTTTCGCGGTCGATTGAGTTATTTGGCTGTAAGCCGTCGCTTTGTTTCGGGAGTTCGTTAGGTATTCTTGGGACGCGGTTGCACGGCCGCGTAGCGTTTCAATGAGTTATTTGGGAATTTATAGTTTTTTTTTTTTTTTTTTTGGGAATTCGGTTGGGTTATTTATGAGGTTTCTTCGGATAACTGATTAACGCGCTATTTTTCGCTTTTTCTTGGTTAAAATAGAGCGCGATTTAATTTCAAACATTTAGTTTCTTTTGTTAATTTTAGAATTAGCAATTTAAATATTTAGTGCGTAATGCGACTTCTTGTTCAGACTAATTCAATTTAATTAACAATATACTGAGAACAACTTAAACTTAATTATCTATTTACTTCACTCTCAATAAAAAAAAACTACATCTTGTCCCGTTTCTGAATCCACATTCCCATTTCCCAATTCCATTCTTCGAGTTAATTTCAATTGCTACAAAGAATTTCGGTCGCGCTAAAACTCCCCCCAACCGCCTGGCGAAATCTCCGAGCCGCGCGAGAAGAAGAAAAGCAGGTAGTAGCGACGCAGCTTCCACCAGAATGTCCGCTAACACTCGGTCTCCTTTTCAGAATCGCAAGTAGCTTGACACACATCCGTTATCCCCGCAACGCACAACAACGGCTTGGCCTGTGCGGCGGATCCCCTCGCTTGCGGCGCTCCTTTTTTCACAACCCTCCGCCGCGCGGAAGCAGATAAAAAAGCCGACGCGGCCCGGTCCGTCGCGATTCTTCCTTCCCTCGTTAAAGAGAGAAGCTTCGCTCGCGTGATTTGTCGATTGGGGGGAGGGGAGTTTTTAGAGGAAATTCCCGGTTTTTCTGAGTAATTAAATAACGATTGCTTTTGTGCGAGGCGCATCTATGCGGAGTCGTAAAAAGGCCGCTGCCGAGTTGCGAAGGGACTGTTGGCTGATAGTTTCGAGATGGCTCTGCGCCGAGATTAGAGCTGGGGTTTATGATGGATAGAGGAGGTTTCTTTTTAATTGGGGTTTAAACGTAGGAAGTTGCTCGGGTGGAAAAGGTGGGATTATTTATGTGATATTCATTTTTGCGCGACCACAAACGCATCATTGTTCGACAAAGAAAGAAATTTTCAGTATTTTTTAGAAAACTTGACGCGATCATTTCAATAAAAAATGAATGAATGTAACTTTTTAAGCAATTACGCGTTAATTCAGCCTAACACCTTAACATCAAAGTAAAATTTAATGAAATAAGCAAAAGTCAAAGCTAATAATCCAAAATTTAATTACACCCCGTCCGCCGGCACTCGAACCTATTCCCAGCCCCCAAGAGCCCCCTAAACGTCGGACGAATCGTCAATCGATGATCTCTCTCAAAGCCGCTCTAAATTTACGCGGCGGCGAGCATCGTCTCCTTCCCGGGAATCCTTCCAGCGCACTGGGCGCGCACACGTGGCGCGAGATCTGTCGGCGCGCCTCGGGCCGCACAAAGAGGCGCTGCACGCAAAGGCGAACGGGGCCGCGAGAGAGATCCGACGGATCTCGGAACGAGCGCCGGCGCCGGCGCCAGTGTTTTCGCACGGCTGACCAGCCGGCATTCGATCATTACCGATTGGAGGGGAATTGCGATGCTTGTTAGATGATGCTAATAACGGGCTTCGGAAATTAAGCTGACGATTGGAGGCTGTTTTTTTTTGGCGGGGGATTTTTCAGTTGTTCCGTGTACTGGTAAAAAAGTGTGCTAAAAAGTAATTACTTTTTACTTTATGACAGCAACGGATTTAAATCAACGTAACGAATACTAAAATAATCATCAATTTTAATGACTACTATTTCTCGACTATTAAGAAACATTGCCTTGCTCTTATTTCAATTCCCGTTTCTTAACTAATTTGTACGAGTACAGTGTCATTTGGAGCTAGATAACTTATTATCGAACGCATTAAAATTTTTCAAACTTTTAAGATGTATCAAAAGATTTGTGTCTATATAAGCCGAGCAAGCAAAAACGAAGCTAAAATAACATAAATTTCAATTGTCCGCGTGAATAAGTAGCGACTGTCATTACCAATTGAATTCCTCGCGACAAAGAAGCCATCACACGCATCGCTCGCTCGAAACGAGCCGCCTCTGCTAACGGGAAGATTAAAACCCTCGGAATTAGCATCGGGTAATTCCGCTTAATCCGGATAATTGATTAAATCAGTCCGCTGACACGCACGACTACCTCGCCCGAGCGGCCTAACAATTCGCTAATAAGCAAACAACAAAATGACCGCCCCGATTCAATTGCCGTCGTCACCTCGCAGCGAGTACAAGCGCTCGCAAGTAATTCAATTACGAACGCGCGTAATGAGGTTAAATCTCCCTCTCTCTCTCTCTCTCTCTCTCTCTCGCTCGTGGATATGTGAGATCGTTCCGAGATGCGAAGGCTCCGAGTTTTGCGATCCCGAAAAAGAGAAGCCTCGAACAGATGTTGCCTAAGAGTCTTTGAGATCCCGCGGAGGTTCTTGTTTTTGTGTTTTGGCCGAATCCGAGATACTTGGAGCGATTTTTAAGGAACAGATTTTTTGGTGCCGGGCTACTGCTGGTTTTTCTTCGAAAGCTCGAAACAGTTTATAAATCAATAAAAATTAAAACATTCATTAAACCTTTGTCATTTTGAAATACCCATAATTGGAATATATTTAATCAAACACTTATCTCTTACTGTTAAATTTCAATTTAATGACTACTAAACGAAGCGTTTCATTAGTCATTGTTGTAGATAAAGAAATTCTCCTCCTAAAACTCCTTTTCCGAAGAGTCAGATCTTTATTAAGAGCCACTTCTATGAAACATCGCCGCTCCGGAATTAAGCAACAAGCTCGCCTAATCCTCTCCCAAAAGATGCACGAAGAGCCTCGCGTCGCCAGGAGAAGCCTCTCCAAAACCTTGGACCCGAAGAACAAAAGCGCGCGAGTCTCTTGCGGCTTCGAAAACGAGAAAAAAAGCAAAAATCCCGGCACGCGTTCGGCTGGTCCACCGACAAACTCCTCTCGGCGATCGCGGCCCAATGAGAGGCTAATGAGGGTGGAGCCGAGCGCTCGGGGATCTCCACCTACTCCTCAAAAACGGTCTATTTCTCGCGGCGCGTAAGACGGAAAGCTCCTCTCTCTCTTTCTCTCTCTCTCTCTCTCTCTCTCTTGGGTACGTCTTAACTCGTCGCCAGTCAGTTGGCAGACTGCCGCCGAGAAGCTCGCAAGCGTCCCGTCGAAGCTTTTTTACAAAGGAGAGAGAACCTCCGGATTTTTCGTCGCGGAAGTGCTCTGTGCGCGGACGTCATGCCACGGTGGTAATGTGCAGAGGTGTGCTCGCGATGGGGGTGGAGGTTCGATGGTGATATCGCTTGCGGAGGGACTGAGCTTTCGCGCGGGGAGGAAGATGCTCGCCGAAACGGAGAACGCGCCGAACGCCACGGTGCTCAATGTCAGCTCGCACGCGCCCCAGGACTTTACCGTTTCCAGGCTCCTCTCCACGCCCAATCAGAATTTAGGTAATTCTTAGATTATTTGTTCCAGTGTTGCTGCGTCTGAATAGGAATTCTGTGAAACTGTTTGATAGGAACACGTTTCTTATTAGAGGTGCATTAATTTCGATTTCCTATTTCTTGCCCTGTATATTAATCGGTATTTCATTACGTTCTCATTACGTAGATTTTAAATTAGCACGAATTGACTATAAACAACCATTCAAAGTACTCTTTATCAATATTTGAATCTTTAAAATCTTTTTACTTCCACAAATCGGTCGACCTCTGAGAATTCAAACAAGCCGCAGCACCGCGATCCCAGAAAGCCTGAAAAAGCTCGCCGCGCATCTGGAAAAAATGAAATCGGCTCGTCCGATTTTCCAGTAGCGATCGCGGTGCCCACTCGCTCGGCTCGTGTCCGTCGTGCATGCTGCTCGCGTTACGCGCGCCGCGATGAGCCTCCTGCGCGCTCGGCAGCACACCACACACAGAGGGCTCATTCTTTGGCGGCGCTCTCGCGCTAGAATTCCAAACGAGCGCGAAATTGCGATCGAAGATGTGTCCCAAAGAGTAGCCTGCCTTGTTCTCGCAGGCGCGCGCGCAACGAGAAATTCGCCTTTTCCACGCCTGCGGCTACTGATGCGCGATCGCAGCTCGTTCCGGGTGGCTGTTTAATGGCGTATTTGACGTTGTGAAACAAGAGTGGCTTGATCGATTAATTTGTATGAATTTTAATGCGTTTTTAAAACGCTCGTGCCCTCGTTAGGATTTATAGCTTCATAAAATGTTTAGAATTGCTTAAGGTACTTGTTCGTTTGAATTAACTTCAGATAATGAATGCAAACATGATTTTAATGAAAAATTATCCTACAAAACAAGCCATTTGCAAAGATTACTCGATATAATTGAATCAGCATATATAAAACCTTGCAATCACGAAGCATTTCTGGTCCCTCCTGCGGCCCACATCTAGATAGATAAATCGGTTCCTCAAGCAAATCAAACGGTTTCACAGAATCTGACCGAAAAACCCACTAATCCGACACCGTCTCCTCCTCAGATTGCAGCGAGAACTCGTCGTCGAGCGGCAGCAGGAGGCCGCGGCGCAGCCGAACGACCTTCTCCGCGCAGCAGCTGGCCGCTCTCGAGCGAGTCTTCGAGCGGACCCACTACCCGGACGCGTTCGTCCGCGAGGAGCTGGCCACGCGGGTCTCGCTGTCGGAAGCCCGAGTCCAGGTGAGCGGAGAGCAACGGTTGCCCAACGCAAAAGTCGCACGGGGCAGAAATAAATGCGCCGCTTGTAGCCTGTCATAAGCGGCCGATCGACGCTGACGTTTATTCGCGATTCGGGTCCAAAATACGCGGCGTGTACGAGAGCGAGCTCGAAAATAGGCGCTCTTTGTCGCCGACAATGTTGCGAGAGCTCTCGAGGCGACGTTTATGAATGCCGCCGCCGAGTGAGATTCGAGCTGGTAATGGAGGGCACTGAGCGCGCTTTTCCCGCCGCTCGAGCTGCCAGAGGTGGGCAAGCTTCTTTCGAGAAGCACAGCTATATAATGTATAACGTTGTCTGAAAAATATTACAATTTGTCTAAAAAAAAAAAAAACGTAAAATTTAGGTAAGAAGGGACACAAAGGTGGATTCTATATTAAAGTACACACATTGAGCGAAGAAGGTCGAGACTAGAAGAACTTCGCGAGCCCCCGCCGCGTCCGCAGATTCGTAACGTCGGCGGCGCGAAAAACCGGGAGCAAAAGCTCTCGCTCGCTCGCGACGACAGCGGCAGCGACTCAAGATTGGCGTCGCCGGACGGCCAGGCGGCAAATCGGAGGAGACAGGTTGTCAGAGAGGGAGCTATGATTAGCCCGCGCCGGGAGCGGCGAGAGCCGTGCAGCACGTGTGCATGTGTCGTGCCTCCCGCCCCTCCCCCCCGCTCATTACGCTGCTCCGCGGCCAGCTTGCTTCGCGGCTCGCCGCTCGAGATCCTCCTTTTTTCGAGCTTGCTCGAAAGCCGCCCGAGAGCTCGTAAAAATAAACTAGGAAGCGCGGCTTCGAGGGCTGTCGTAAAGGCTTTTGTCCTTTTAGAGAAAAAAGAAGCCGCCGAGCTACTCTCGTACTTTTCTTTACGTTAAATTTTGGCTAATGACGAGATAATAGTAACTTTCAGAGATACGAATCTCCAAAGAAACGTTATTAAAATGCGATTAATACTCAAATCATTGTTAATCCATCAGTCGTACAGCCAATACGAAACAACTAACGACGCGCAATAAACTCCCCATAAAGATCCGCGGCCAGAAGCGTCTCCTCCTCCCGAAAGCTAAAGCAGCTCTCCTCCCTCCTCGCAAAAAGCGCAGCCGAAAGCGGGACGAATCCCTTAGCAGAGCGCATCAAAGTTGCCCGCGCTCACGTCCGTCCGTCTGTCTGGCGGTTGCGCGCCCGCCAGGAGCCGTCACGCTGTCCCGTCAGGCTTGGCGACGACGGCGATGATCGGCCTTTTTCGATTTTCACCGCCGAGCAGACATCGGATCCGGCGCTTCCTCCCGAGCCGAAATCAAGGATCCGCTCTTATTTTTGCTCGGCAGATGAAAAAGACCGCGAGCGCTCGTCTATCCGCAGTGTAGCAGGCATCGGGCTGGGAGAAGAGTTTCGATTTTAAAAAGTGTAATACTGCAAATACAAAGGATATTCCTTGATATAAATTATGTTATATAAACTATTACAAGATTGAAATAGTTCTACGACATAACTTTTTAAAGTAAATACTCATAAGAATAAAATTAGTCTGCATTATTTAATAATAACGCTCTCTGAACTTGAAACTCTTTCATTCGCCAGCACACAAAACCGCAAGCTAATAATCAGGCGAAAAGCCGACATCCCACCTCAGCCGCGCTCGAAATCACGCTCCCATTGACCGGATACAAGCGCGAATAAGTACAACGCAGCGGCGACGGTTACGCCGCCCCCGATCGTAATTCAATCGGCGAATCAAAAGGCGAAAGAGTCCGACTGCAGGCGGGCGGCACGAAAGTGGACGCGGGCGTCCAGCGCAATTACGCGCCATCCGCATAAAAAGGCACCGGACGAAAAAGGCGTCCGGTTAATTGAAGAGGGCCGACTGTACCCGTTGCACACCCCCTTCGAACCGGTGCTACTTTTTATTGCGCCCGGGGCAAATTACAGCCGCGGCACGCGACTCGCGCTAATATCTAATGGAGTCGCGCGCGCGCGCGCGGCGAACGTCCGTTTTTTTTTCTCTCTCTCTCTCCTTCCATTAAAAAGCAGGGAGGTAATTGAGCACAGACCCCCTGCGGGGATTAGGGGTGAGGGCTAATTTCGTGCTTTTCGAAAATGCATTAACTCTTGCCGTGGAGGATTGATTTGGGTATAGGGGGAGGTTGGTGGTAATTAGGAATTGGCCTTTTTGGCAGACGACAGACTGAAAAATCATTTGGGCGGTTTCTTGCTGGGATGTTTGCTGGTCGCGTGTAATTTTAACGTTTTATGTTTTCGGTTCTGGTTACTTGTTTTATAGCCGTAACCGGAAGGATTGTTTCCCTTGAAACGAAACTAAAGTATATGTGTAATTTTCAATGTAAAACAGTCTGTCAAGATGTACAGCTGCTGATAATGATATTCGACCACCATTTTTTAAATATGGACTATTCGTCACGGCAGCAGCGAATTTTTTCTCTGCGTGTTTAAAAAAGAAAAAAATGTGTGCAAATTTTTACGATATCAATTTCTTACTTTTTCGACAATAATTAATTTTCCTAATTTTGATCTCAACTATCATTTACTTGTTTCATCTAATTTTAATAGTTTTATATTAGCGATAGGATAGCAAACCGGTATTTTTTTTTACATATAAAAATAAAAGGCGCCTATTCTTTGTGTGCACTTTATTTCCCGATTATTGCGATGATACAATACTGCCTCGCCGATACATTTGATCTCCCCTCCCCAAAAACGGAAAAATCGCCAATTGAGGCTTCTTTGAATAAAACAAAAGTTTGAAATTGCAGGTCTGGTTCCAAAATCGGCGCGCGAAATTCCGGCGCAACGAGAGAAGCTCCGCGCTGAACCGGGGCTCCTCGGCCTCTCGGGAGATGGAGGCGACCTTACCCCTCCGTCCACTTCGCATAAGCCACGCGCACGACGGCAACACCGGCGGCAGCCCGGACTCGCTCCAGTCCTCGCAAATCAGCCAGTACAGCTACGGAGACTACTGGCGGTCGCCGCAGCACTACGCGGCGGCCGTCCAGACGACGAGCGGCTGCCACGGCTTCGTCGGCAACGTCGGCCTGCCCTCCTACCACCAGACCGACGTCCACGCCAATCTCGACGGCTCCGGCCTCGGCGCGCTCAGACTGCGATCCCATCCCTACGGCGCCGCCTACTCCGCCATGCACGCCAGCATGTGATGATGCTCCACGAAGAAAAAGCGGCTTTCTTTTTCTAGATAGAGAATTTTAGGAATGCCAAAGATCGATCGATACATAAGTTATGAAATTTTTCAGATTTTATGGGCTTGTTGGGCAAGGAGATACCGCGAGAGCTGTAAAGTTTTTTAACGCTACTTTTGTAAACGACGAGATCTCGATGAGATTTTAGGCTCTTGTGAGGTATCGCTGGAGAAATTTTTTCGAATTAGCAGCTTGAGAGTTAAATTGAAGTTCAACGAGATTTAAAAAGACTTGTACTGGATTGTATACAGGGTATAATGATTTTTACAAATAACGGTCACAGTTGAGAGCCTCGGAATAAAAAAATTTATTGAAAATATTTTTTTAATGAAAATGTCATATTTTTATAAATTATCTACTCGATGTGCACTATTTTCAAGGCTATTCCAAGGTTGGCTGCTGATGACTAACTGTTAGATAGACTAGATATACAATAATCAAGTAACAAAGTAATATTATATATTGTACAAGACAGCGTAGTTTACGTAAAATACATAATAGCAAAAAATATTGCTTTGTAAACAATAACAATGCAAATATGCGATTTCGTAAAAATCGGCATATTTTACAATAATCAATAAATTAACTTAGTTATAATCATAGAGTTTGGCACATAATTATATTACTGTTAATAAAAATTTAATGTGATCAGAAATTCTGTAATGTTTGTTACACATTTCACTAAAGTTTTCATGAATTTCTTAATAAACTATTTCGGAAAACGATTCAGTCATTGCCTTCCATTTCTAAATACAGCTAGCGAAAATTTTAAGTATTTTTAGAAATACAAAGTCTAAAAATCTTATTAATATATTATTAGAATTCAAATTTGATTTTAATTGCATACTGTACTTATTGTAGTAAAAGTACCATTTAAGCTCAGTTTTGCTTCTAAATAAAATCAGCTTTAACTTTCTTGTTGCAATACTCAAGAGAGTGATTTGTACATTTCTTTATAGTAAATTTCATAAATATTCAACAAGTAAAAACACGGAATTTTCAACTGTACCTTATTTTTAAATTTAACAAATGTAAAACTTTTTAGAATTACAATCATCCGTCCAATAGAGTAAATATTAATAACCATTTCTGTATTTTATACATACAGTAATTGAAAAATTCATATATTAACAAAGCTAAACAGTTGATTGGACATTTAACACAGCATTACTCCAATCCACTTTGGAGGGAATGATATAAAATGCTGGTGCAATTTTACTACCACATGGACATTGACACCCTGATATCCAACTAAAAGAGCCAAGTTTTGAAGAGCATTTGGGACAATTAAGCTTTCCATCTACTTTGTGCAAGATATCAGGCATCCATGCCAGCGGCTCAATAAAGTAAGTCTTATTGCAAGGCTCAGTACTGGCTTCTTCTTCTTTTTTGTCAACTTCTGCTGGTTTTGGAACAGTTTTCATTTGTTTTGGTACTTTGTCGTATTTTTTAGAACTGACATGCCTCCATATTTGCCTCTCTTTTGGCTTGTGGGGCAAAATATTACTTGCATTAGCAACAATCCTACGGCACTTTTTGCAACGATATACAGTAGGTTCAGGATGAGTAGTGAGAAGAGCTGGATCTGCCTTGATAAGATCAATATAATTTTGAGGTAGAATTTTGACTTTTCGGACTTTGTCCGCTGCAATTTGTAGCCTATACATTTTAAATTGAATATTTGTAGAATCAACAGTAAAGCCCATATCTTCATATAGCTGAAGTTGAGCTAAGAAACCTGTATTTGGACTGACAAATCTGCGTTTCTGTTTCACAGCCTCAAAAGCATTTGTAAATGGCATATTGTACTTTTTCATAATATAAGCAATAACTAAAGTTGATGAACGTGATACACCAAAATAACAATGTACAAGTATTTTACCTCCAAAGTTTAAAGCACTATCAATAAATTGATTAGAATCTTCAAATGTAGTCAACAAGTCTTCTCTTGGCATATCCGTCATTTGCATGTACTTTAATTTCATATCTGGGAAATGATCACGTATTTTTCTTGGCAGAGGACAAGTATCTACAGTTAAAATATGAGTAATTTTTGTTTGTCTCAGCCATTCAATATCTGTAGCTGCTGTTAAATTTCCCAAATACAGATTCGGTTCTATCTCACTATAACTGGTAGGACCAGCATCAAAATCTTCTCTTGTTAAGTTATCATCTATATTTTTAGCCATAATTGTAAGCTCTATAAATATTTTAAACTTATACTTCTTGATTATCAAAATGAATGTATCTAGTTACTTTGAATTTTATACTAACCTTGATTATTCCTTTTTAAGAAAATATAATAACATTGACAAAAACTTCTTATTTATTTATAAGTACATAACTTTCTAACATCTGCGCTACTAAAATTACAACCACAAGCTACTTTTTGATTTCCCTGAAAATACATAAAATAAATGTAATTCATAAACCTTAAATAAATAAAGAAAATGAAGCAATTTTACCAAGTTTATTAACTATTTATCTTCATTAAAAACATTGCCATCCACTATTCTAATCCCGTCGTCAATAACAATAACTATTTATCATTCATAATAACGCTTAACAGGTGCTCAAATATAAACAATCTTGGCAAAATGTTGAATATTTTCTGATGGAAACGGATTCCAAGCATCCTACGCAAGTTATTATACAAGACAAAATAAAATACCGGGAGACGAGCGGAAAACCTCGTGCGACACGACACTATTGATCCCACGAGGGACTTCTAAAACAATAACCCAAATAGCAGTGCGTTCCTGGCACTAACGAAAAGAACGTAGATTTTGAATTCTGCGCATATTTCTTTAAAAGTTTTCAACCCTTTTCTAGAGATTTTATCGAACAGGACAATTAAGTGTTGGAATATTGGTGACACTGCACATAAAGATTATTTAATTTTTTCTGTTTCTATTTTGTTTAATTTTTGAAAAATAAATAATATAACAAAATATAAATGTAAAGATGTGCGGAAATGCATAAATTAAATGAAAAAATAAATAATGTTTGATAAATATTATAATGAATATAAAAAGATCAATTTTATTTTAACTATATATCTTTAAGTACGTATTTTACCTAGCTATAGTATGTATTTTACTTTTATAAACATATATGCACTTTGAAAATTCTTTTCCTTTTGTTAAAGAATTCACTTTTTAATAAATATATTTATTTAATAATTAAAGCATAAAGTACGATGACAATATTTTATTTACTTCCCAGTAAAAAATACTTCTTGAAAGATGTCCAATGGCCACCTAAAAGAGCTCTTTCAGATATCTTTCATCTTAAAGATAACTTTTGGATGGATATTGGATGTCTTTTTCCTTAGTGGGTTTATAAACAAAAAATTTACTTTAAAATTATAGCAGTTTTTAAATATTTTTTCAATGGCGTAATTTAAAATTTTTTTTAAATGTTTAAATTATTTTTTAATATTATTTTTCTTAACTTAATTATAGAAAAATACATCAGTTTAGATTTAAACTCTCTTTACAAATCGATCATCAGTTTGTTTACACATATCAGATGATCTTTCAAAAAAACTATTTTAGTCGTCTGCTATCATAAACATCAACAAACAATTAATTCAGCTATATAATCGCATCTAAAAATAACTTCTCAAATCTGCATGTTTCGTCACTGCAAAATTTTTTAGTCACCTATTGTGCCTGCAGCATCTCCAGTTGTTTACAATATGTCGTGTATATTTTCTAGTAGGTTATATATCTATATTTACCCAACGGCGCGTTCTATCGCAATATGACTGCATCAAACAGAAACGCGATGCGGGCTCTCGAAAATGGTGTTGACTTTCGATAATGTTTTATCAGAGAAAATTTCTGTCGCGCTTCTCCAGCATAGCTGCAGTGACCTGAACAAATGCTAAGCAGACTCCACAATATTGTAAAAGAGGAGCAACACAGAGAAAGTAAAAAAAGTATTCAAGTAATTTTTTAAAAATATTTTTTGTTACATTCAAGCTTTTGAAAAAATCACTTGCTTATTTTTATCAGCCAATGTGTGGGTCACATTATTTCAGAAAGCTAAGCCAACAAGTATGGCTAGTTTTTCCTGCTTCACCTTTCACTACATAATTGCTAGTCCAATTGGTTAATGCAGGCCTAGAATGATATTGGAGTGGGTAATTCCTACGTATCATGATCCAGTACATATGCAGTGTTACAAAGATTACATACAGGAGCCGTTGTGTATGAAAGAAAGACAGAGATAGCAGTTTACATGAAGTTTTTACCAAAGAATTTAGAAAATTCTTGAATTTGTTATATACGAGTCATGTGTTTTATTTTTTAATACTACAATAAAAGTTTAAAGTAAGTTATGGTACAGCTATGGGTTAACTTTTTACCTTTTAATTTTAAGAATGTTTTATTGACATTAGCCACTTGTGTATACATTCTTATCAGTTTATTATTGTCTGTTAAATGTTATCTTTTATCTAGTGGCAGAAATCAGCACATAATTAATAAATGAAAATTTGTTTTATTACTTTAGAGTAAAAATTTTTGTATAAATTAAAACAATTTTATTTCTTGTTTTTAAATACGTTAAATAGATTTAAAACTTGAATAATGTAATTCTTTATTACAGATGCATGAGTCTTATTGGTTTGGAACTGAACTTAAGGACTTCTTATTTTATGGATATAATGTAACAACAGTATGGGGTCTATTATCCACTTGTTTAGGCTTATCAGCCTTAGCCATTTTATATGAAGCCATGAAACTATCACAACTCAGATTGCGTGCATTGGCCAAAGAACGTAACCAAGAACCAAATCCAATACAAAGTACTGACAGCTCTTCATTAATATCAAGAGCATCAGAGAGATCAGTAGGAATTTTTGGTTCATATTACTGGTATGTTTAAATTATTTGAGACTATTTTTTGTATTATATATAAGTTTATTTATAAAAGAATATGTAGCAAAAAATTCTTTAACAGTTATATATGGATAAAATGGTTCTTAGAAGTTTTCCACTGGAGTGCTCATGTTACCTTAGGATATTTTCTTATGCTTGCTGTTATGACATTTAATGGATACATAAGTATCGCACTTATAATAGGTAGTGGTATAGGCTACTATTTGTTTGGGCCTATTCTGCATAAAATAAATATGAAGAAACTTCAGAAACGTCGTAGACTTATTCAATGCAACCCAGAATGTGCAGGTAAAGAAGTTATTTTTACCAGGGTTAAGAAATTGAATAATTTAGCAATATCAGGATTATAATTTAATTTTTTTAATTGCAGATGCAGTAATAAATCCATCAACTTCTGAACAGTCGGAAACAGAAGCTAGTGTCAATGTACACGTTGATGTTCATGTTAATAGTGAATCTTAAAGCAATAATTTGAGAGGCTTAATGTGATATTTTTAAAAGAGGGATAAAAGTTGAAGGCAAATTGATAATACAAACATTTATTGTATGTTTGTGTAAATATGAACATTATGTGCAATATTAACTCTTTTATACCTTAGACAGTACTGTTATAAATATTATATTTTTGATTTGTTAACTTTTTTAATAAAAAGAAATTTTACAATTGATTAAAAAGAATTTAAGCTTATAAATTCATTATATTTTACATAAAACAAAAAATTGATTAAATTTATTCTTCATCAGAAAACTCAATCAAGTCCAGGTTCAATATCACGTCAGGATCTTCACCTGCTAATTCAGCCATACCCTCAAATAAACGTCCAGAACATTCTCCTTTTGCAATGGATTTAAAATGATCATAAGGGTCTTTACTAATTATTTTGGAATTGCACAACCAACAAAAGCTTGTGAAGCAGTGTAAACAGGTCATAAGATTGCAGCCAGAAGTTTTAACAGTGAATATTTTACAAGTGGGACAAGCTTTTGTATTTTCCTAAAACATAAAAAGAATGCTTAGTTAAAAATTTCCTATCAACTTACTGAATACCTATAAATCAAAAGTATACCTTAATGTAATCAATTGTCAATTGTTTTTCAACAATTTGTTTTATTTGATGTTTACCATATCTTTTCTCTAAAAGCTTTTTAGATGCAGTATTACCGTTTACATATTCTGCAATTAATTTCAATTTTGCTGTAGAATCCATATCACAAGCCATAATTCCATGATAAACCTGCAATGTATATAAAACATTATATTTATTATTTTTTGCATAAATACAAATTTATGCAAAAATATGTTTAATTACCTTAAGACAATAAGGACAAAAATTATATTCACAATTAGGGCAAGATGCCAAATTTTCTCCAGCTTCTACATATACAGATGTCTGGCAAACTTTTCTTGGACAATAAACCAAATTCTTTTTACTTAAAAGCTTTGTTTCTTCTAAATATTTTTCATATTTTATTAACAGTTCAGGAGAACAAATTTCTTCAATTTGTTCAGATTGCAAATGAGTCTTACATTCAAAAGCTGGACAACTTAAATTACTCAAGTTTCTCTCGTTTATTTTTATTTCTAAAAATTGTTTAACACATTCTTTACAAAAGTTATGCTTGCAAGGATTTATTTTTATGCACAATTTTCCACTATACGTTACAAAACATATTCCACACTCTTGCATATTAGACTGGAATTTTAATAATTCAGCCAATTCATTGAAATCTTGCAGTCTTTCAACAGGATTTACATCAAGGCCTCCATATATAACTCTGTGATCAGCCCATTTTATAACTTCTGATAAAAACTGACTTGTTGGATTTAAAAATAAATAAAACAGATAAGATATATCCAAAGTGTCTTGTATATTTAAATAAGTCAAAAGTTCATTTTTTAAAAAGTCAAGCCAATTGTATAAAATTTCATTATATTGATTGTCATTCCAAACTTCATCTAATTTTTGACAAATTAAAGAAACTTTCCAAGGTGGTAACCAATTTATAGCTAAAAAATATTCTGGTGGCTTCTCAGAAGGGTAATTATGCGGAAGTAGAACGTAAAATCGTACAGGTGGTAAAAATTTGATATACAACTTTTTTTCTGTAATATGAGCACTGTATTTAACTAAGAATTTCTCCGTTTCTAATTCTAAATTAATCGAAAATGAACATTCTATATTATTTTTTCTAGTGCATTTAAATTCATCAGGATTCAAAATATTTTGAAGCACCATTATTTCATCTTCTTGCCTTCCTTGGTCAGATGACTAATAACAAAATAAAAAACATTTTCAACTGGTTTCTCATTTATATTCTAAGAAAACATACATTTCATAAGTAAATTTTGTAACAAGAAATAAAATTTACCATCTTAATTAGAATCAAAATTATTTTTACCAAGCATGAACTCGTCTGAAAAGAATTCAAGTAACGCTCACCACACTGGGCAAGTGTAAACACAGCAAAAGTAGATATTGTTCTTAGAATTCCATTCGCTGTTTATAATATATTTATATATGAAATTTCGCACTCGAAAAAGAATAAGTAAAAATTTTTCTATTTAAATAAAAATTTCCAATTTCAAATTTCCAAAGAATGCAGATTTTAGTTAGATTAGATAATTATTCGTAAAATTCTATCACGTGATTTTGTTTGCATGTCCTTCTAAGAATGCCCTTCTAATTTAAATACAAGACTAAAAATAATAATTTTGTAAAAGATTTAATCAAATTAAAAAAAAAATTAGTCAATAGCAATTAAAAATTTATTTTTCTCTAATAACTTTGTAAATTTCTTTAAGTATATAATTAAAGAAAAATTACTTGAGATAGGTAACAATAAAAATGTTTAAATTTTTATTTTTATTTATTAAAATAAAACATTCCTTCTTAGCATTTAATAGTTGAGTACACAATTTTTACATATTTTGTACTTACTGTAATAAATAAAAGCACATTTTACAAATGATCTTAGCTATTTAAGAACATTGTTTAAATAAACTATATCGTAATATTTTTTTTATTTAAAATTGTATGTTTGTTAAATAAATAAAATTATTAATCATAATAAAAAATACAAATATGGTACGTGGAACTTCTAACAAAAAGACTTTTGATTTTTTTGGACTAACTTCTTTTTTACTTCGCTGCAACTGGCATTACTAAGTCACTCCTGTCCAACAAATCATCAAGCTCAGCTTCGGTATAAACTGTAAAAAAAGTTTTTTCATTATTGGTGCAATATAAACGTTTTTAACCAATTTAAATTATAAATATCAATTTTTACCTTCTTTTTTAGAATCAACAATTTTGTAAGAGTTTTCTTCAAAAAGTTTTTTTAATTTGTTAAGGCCTTCTTCAGAACTAACTATGTCAGCTTCTTTTGAAATAACAGCCTTTTCTAAAATTCTTTTTGCATTTGCTCGCTTTACTACTTCTTCATCAATTGTACCCTTTGTGCAAAGTCTATATACAACGACCGGTTTCGTTTGACCAATTCTATGACAACGTGCCATAGCTTGTATATCATTTTGTGGATTCTGAAAAAATATTTCAATTTTTAGAATTTTCAACGATATTTTAAATAATGTTAGTGAATATTCATTTTTATTCATACCCAATCACTGTCATAAATAATCACAGTATCTGCTGCAGCAAGGTTTAAACCAACAGCTCCAGCCTTTGTAGTTATTAAAAATAAGAATACATCTTGATTATTTTGGAATCTATCAATATTATTTTTACGTTTGTCAAATTGAATGTCTCCATCTAATCTGACATACTCATATTCTCTTAAAGATAAGTAATCTTCTATAATGTTCAAGACCAATTTCATTGTGGAAAAAAGTAATACTTTATGACCTCCGGCTTTAAGCTTTTTAAGTAAAGCATCCAGTACTAATAGTTTTCCCGAAACTTTAACAATATTTTCGTCAATTTTCCCTAATCCACAATCATTTAAAGGATAATGAATTATATATGGATGATTCACAACATGTCTGTACAACATACCTTGAACAAAAAATTTGCAAATTACTTTATTTGTTTAAAAATATTCAAAATTAAAATATTAATGCTTACTTCTATTGCCAAAATTTATGTTAACGAAATATTCAGCAGTTTCTTCCGTTATTTCTGTAAATTGATTCCACTCCAACATTCTTTCATCTCTAGCAATTTCTTTTTGGCTTTTAAAATTTTCAAAATTTTCAAAATTTGCAAAATCAAGTTTCTGGGTACATCTTCTTTTAGGCCTTTTTCCATCTACATCGACAACTACATCAGGTATCTTTACCTTATAAATTTTCTCAAGATCTCTGTTAATAATAGCGCGATACAGCTCATATTGAACTGTAGTTAAAGGTGCATATACCATAACTTCTTTAAAAGGAGGAATTTCAGGGCATACATCTTCCTTTAAACGCCGCAGCATAAAAGGCTGCAATATCTCTCTCAATGACGTTACAACGTGTTTTTCTCGTTCTTGTTTTAAAAATTTGTTTTTCCCTTCTTCACTTTGAACTTCTTTAGCATCAAACCAAGCTTCAAAAACTGCTAAATTATTAAATATATCTGGTAAAAGAAAATTTAGCAGAGACCATAACTCTGATAAATTATTTTGCAGTGGTGTACCAGTTAATAATAAGCGATTTACTGAATTTATATTTTTTAAAATTCTGGAAAAAAAAGAATAATTAGTATTTTTATAAAAAAATTAATTAGATTTCTTTTCTAAATAGATAGTATGAGACTACAAAAATTTAATACTTTACTTAAATAATTGACATTCAAAATTTTTAATTTTTTGAGCTTCATCAATGACAATATATCTCCAATTAAATTGCCGAAGAAAAGCTGAATCAGCGTATGGCACTTGATATGTCATCAGCACTATCGGATGTGTGCTAAATGACCCGATTCTTACTTTTCTTGAAACATTAGGTCTAAGAGCTGGTCTGTCAACTTTGTTCCCGTAATATACAGTAAGAGGAAGTTCAGGAGCAAAACGCTCAAATTCTGATATCCAATTTGGTAAAGTAGACAAAGGCACTATAATCATGTATGGTCCAGGTATTTGTTTTTCAATTAAATGGGCAAATAATGCTATAACTTGAATAGTTTTTCCTAAACCCATTTCATCACCTAGAATACCATTCATGCCATTTTCATATAAAACCTTTAACCAGTTAAGACCCACTTTTTGATAATCGCGTAACTCTCCTTTAAAATATTTAAGATTCGTTGAATTATCTAATTTAGAATTAACATTTTCTTTGCCTTCAGGTTCTTCATCTGACATTGATGCTAATTCTTCTTTTATCTCTTCTTCACTAAGATTAAGTTTTTTTTTGATTCTTTTACTTTTCTGAAAAAACATATAAAATTTGATTAATAAATAAAATTCTATTATAATTACATGTTTATTAAAAATTTTGTAAATGAATATATTTCATCAAAGCTATAGAATTATTAATTTAGATTATGAAACATATAAATCTCATTTAAATATACTAAATAAACATATATTTTCAGATTTTAGTTTACTTACTGATGCTGCAGCTTTTTTGACTGCACTGCTCCCTCTTTTTCGACCTCTTGATGGTTTAGGCTTTTCACTGTCATTTTCTTTGTCTTTTTCTGTATCTTTTAAACTATCAGCTTCAAATTTTGCTGCTATAAAACTTGAAAAGGCCTTACTCTGATTTAACAGATGCATTAGTCGTTTATACTGCTGTTCCTTTATTTCTTCTTCATAAGCTTCCTGAGCCCTACGTCTTTCAGCTAAAATTTCTGGATCAACTGACTTGCTTGTTTTTTGCTTCTGAAGATCTTCAGCTATCTTAGTATGATCAACAAATTGAATACCCTCTCCAATAGTAGAATTAATTTTCTCATTATTTGTTTTGGAAATCTCTAAACAAAAAAAGAATATTACATTAAACGACATTATTAATAAACCTCTAAATACCTTACTCAACTTAGAAAACAGTTAAGTAAAGACATTAGCATTGAATCTCGAAGCGATCGAAATATCGCTTTGATCAATTTTGAAATTTACTCTAAAATAAAAATATTAATATCTATAGAAACAGAAAAAATTTCTAAAATTTTCGAAACCAAGTAAGCAAAACTAGTCAAAAATTCATTCCTTTGTTTTGAAGCGAGGAGAAATGCTGTTTTTCGTGTGCTTACCTGAGCTGCTCGAGCTGACAGAGATGTTGGAGAAACCTGAATCCTCGGACAAATCAACAACACCAGTGGGCGATTTCTTTCCCTCGACGGAGACGTCCGAATTGGATGATGTCTCCGCCATAGCACTTTTTTCTTTAAATTTTTTATTGGAAAAAAGTGAGCAACGTATGAACGGATGAGCAGCTGAAGCTAAACTGACACACACGAGTTCTTTCCCGCCAACATCCCGTGAACCGCCGACTTCGTTTACCCAGAAATTATAACTCAAATTCAATGCTGCCAACCAAAACGACTTCACGAGTAGATTTTCTCTTCTGCTACAGCGCTACTTGTCCCTCTCTTTTTAGTGATTAGGTTTGCACAATTGTGTATCAAATTTTTAGATTTCGCGCGAATAGATAGAAATATCTTGCATAGCTAGCTATTATTTTCAAATTTAAAAGTAATTTAAAACCTTTCTTTGATGTTCGACTTCAGCACAAGTGTTTAATTACTTTTGATAAGAGATAACTATTGCATACAAACGAAATATTTTTTGTAAGATAGAAATATTTTTGTTAAAATGATTTCTGTTTTAAATATCTTTTACAGATAATTATTGATTTATTGACGTTGTATAATCTTCTGAAAATCACGTTTTTTTCAAAAGAATAAACCGTCTAGGCATATAAAAATTTATTTAACGGGATGCAAAATACCGGCAATAGCAATTTCAGTTTTCCTATTAAATTTAACAATTTCTAAAAAATCGCTTTGCAGTGCCCTTCAATTTTAGTAGTAGGTAACATACTACAAAGCAAAATTTCAAGAAAAGTTAAAGTAATTCTCATGTTAATTTATAATTTATTTTAATTAAAAAAATATATTTTCAAAACTAAGTTTACGTAATAAAAATTTAAAAAACATTTCAAGAGTAAAAAGTCTTATTTCAAATGAAATATTGTTTAATTATTCTCAAATAGCTCGCGTACCTTTAGATAATGTATATATATATGTATATAGATATGGGAAAACCCAAACGGTATAGAAGCGACAAGTACTTTGCTTAGAGCTCATTTTTGTACCTGAGCGTTGGGGTCTGCAAGCAGGAAAGTAAATAAGCTTTCGTACTCGAACACAAGCACGAAAAGGAATTTGTCTGTCGTAAATCGGTGATGGAGATCGAAAACACGACTTAAGTATAAATGAAGCCTGAAAGTAAGTATTTGTCGATTCGAAATTAGTCCTTTACCGTATCAGATTACTAAATATTAATTTTCTCAATATTAAATTTAAATGATGAAAAAATGCAACATCGCAATCTCTAATAATCTTATTTTGAAAACTTTTTTTTCAGAATTTATATTGTTTTGAGTACCAAAAGCGCCGAGAGGAATAAATTTCCAAAATTTTACTGCTCTGGACCGATATTTAGAAAGTCTCAAGCATTCTACGAATGAAGGGGGAAAATATACACATATAGAGAATAAACAGGTAGATGCGAGGTACGATATTTGCTTTTTTTCGCTGTAAAACATTGATTTATAAAGATTTAAAGGTATAGGTATCTGCTGCAAAATTGAAACAGACCGAATCCTTAGAACTGACGATTTGTATTGGCAAATAAAGTGAGTATAGAAATATAATATTTGTAAATAATAAAATTGGCTATTTGTGAAAAAATAAGTTATTCGATGAGAATGTAACAATTAAACAGAAAAATAAATTTTTATCAAGTGTTAAGTTTAATAATTATAAATCAATAGAGTTTAATAAAAAGTTGCAATGTGCAGCGCGAAATTCGTTAAAAATAAAATAAATAATTTGATTTCGCGAAACAGAGATTGAAATATTATTTATAGTTTAAATAAGATATGCATTG
>JAWWML010004686.1:0-43232 GCA_035047165.1 Ormyrus rosae
CGCGGATAACTATCGACAATCGACAGCGTTACGTTAACTTCAGTTTAACGCGCGTTAATTTTACTGAATAAGACCGCTGCGATTATGTTAATCAACGGAAGAGATTATTTTAATGGTGTTGATAAGCGATTTATAAATAAAAAAAAAGAACGCGCAACTCGTTATATACAAATTTAGAATCTAACGTTTTACCGTCGCGCGAGATTCGTTAAATATATTCTAAATTAAAACGCGCCCATTAACCAAACACCTCCAGTATATATCGCGCAAACAAAAACAGTCTCCGCAGTCGCGCGAAATTTCTAATATTAAAACCCGAAAAAGCCGTGCAGCGCCACTTCGAATCATAATCCTCGACCGCGCCGCCGAGCTCCGATTCCTATTTTTACAAAATCAATCAATAAACGCCGCCCGGAGGCGAAGAAGCTCCTCGTTCGCGCGGCGCGGCTTTCTCCCCGGGCGCACCGGAGTAAACAGCCCGGTCACCGGTGGGTATGTAATTTCTCGATTCGGGGGGGCGCCCGTCCCGCGGAAAATTAACGAAGGCCACGCCGGTTTATATAGTCGGCCCGAAGCGGCGGCGGCCCGTGCCAACTCCCGCCAAGACACACGTCAGTTGACGCGTCGTCGGTCTTTTATAATCGTCGCCGACGGTGAGCGAGCTCGTATATATGCGTGTATACACGTGTAAGGCGGCGGCGGGCGACCCACACGTGTCGCGACACTGCACTTTTCGTCTTCTTCTTCCTTTTGTTTTCGAGAGGCGCCACCGAAAATAAGCCCGAGATACGTCGCTCTTTTTTTTTTATTTTTTTTTTATTTGCGATCGGGAATTTATGCGGTCGGGGTTTTTGATTTCCCGATGAAAGCCGAGGCTTTTCTTTGAGAGCCGCGCCGGGCACTTATTGTTCCGCTGCAAATGGATTTCTTGGAATATCACTTTTTCTATCTCGTATTTTTTTAAAAATCGAAGTGTTTTTGCTATGTTTTATAGAGATTTTTTATTTTGCTCTAATAAAATGTTAAATTTGTACGTCGCAATTAAGAAATCAAGCTGTCTTCAATTAATGCAGAATTCAATGGAGACATCTTAATACCTCTCGGTAATAAAGTTGTAACACAACGTGTATCCATACAGAGTTCATAAATTATTCTACTTTATAAAAATACAAGAAAATAGCCATTGTCTCTTACTCTTCCAAGCGAAAATCAACGAAAAAGTATAATGCAATTTCTTCTAAAATCTAGGTTTATTACCCTTCCACCCAAGCACCGTATATACTCTGCGAATCTATTTCTGGAAATCAAATTCCATCAAACGGGGAAGAGAGAGAGAGAGAAAAAAAAGACGAAATTTTCAACAAAAGCAAAAAACAGCTCCTTACGCAACAATAGCCGCGGCAAGTCATCTCGTGGAAAGAAAGGACAATCGGCGGAGATCACTCGGCTCCGTTCTCCGGAGGAGACTCCTCCGCCCCGATAAAAAAAGTCCCAGCCCACGCTCTCCCCCTGCATAATTTCGCGATAAACCAGGCAAAGATTCGCCGGTTCCACATGTATATATACATTGTCCCCTCTCGTCGGGAATCGGCTCGTTCCATAAATCGGTGCGCTCGCAATTAGCAATAAAGAAAGGGAAAGTGACACATTTATAGAGACCGGCGAGAAGGCCAACCCCATGGAAATTGAATTGCCCAGGGGGAGGGGGAGGAGAGAAGGAGAATCTGCGCGGCGCTATCGGACCGTTTCCACGGACTTTATGTATATGTTTATGAATTCGCTGATAAGGCGGAAAAAAAGGGTATGGAGGAGGCAATACGGGAGTTTTTGCGAGTCTAGGGAGATTTTCCGAGGTCGAAGAGGCGGCGAGGGAGTCCGACGTGCGTCACGCGACGGAACGAATTTTCGATTCGGAAGGGATATCGCGACCAGTCGGGGGACACCCGCTTACCTTACTCGGGAATATTCTTTTAAGTGACTTTTCTAATTCCACCTGGCTCGGTGTATATAAGTCGATTACTGAAATTTTGCGGTTACATACGCGCCGCGGCGGCGTCGCAGACGAAAATATTATCGAAAAACCTAGTTACATAATGAGATCGGTGATAAGGCGAGAGGCAGTAAAAACGTAAGGTCGAATTGAATTTCCATGTTTCTCGATGTCGAAACCACTGAAATCGCCGTTTCCCAAGTATATATGCTTTATACTCGCGCGCGGCTCGGAATTCTCGATACGAAATGTTATAGAATAGATAAGATTCGATCGAAAGGACATAAATTCTTTTTTTCTCCGCTTCGACGAGTTGCGGAAAATCGCGCGCCAAATTAATGCCAATAAACTCGGTATTAATTGAAAGCTAATTTGTCTCCGCCACCGGTTTACAATTTTAATGCACCCGCCGCCTTGCGATACTCGCGATAAAAGAAGCGACGCGCCTCGTTTAAAACTTCAACAATGTAGACTCGCGACGTTAATACACCGTCGCGAAACAAGCGGCGAAACAAATTGCCGCGAATCCACCGGCAGCAAGAATAAATTTCAATTAATTTCCCCTGAACCTCGACAAATCCGTTGTGAAAACCCAGCCCCGCGCGAGCATCGAAGCTGCAATCATCCCGAAAGTCCCATCAGTCCAAGGGTCCAGTCTCCGTTACTTGTATATACGCCGTATTTACATTTCGGCTGGCCTGCAATCTCTGGTCTCTATTCGCGAAACCGGTTTATCTTGGCGCCGAGCATAAATCGAAGTCGCCGATATATATTCGCCCGCGCGCGCGAGCGACGCGCTTCTTTTTTGGCTTCTTTCTCGCGGGGGGGAGATTCTCGTTCTCGCGCGGTGCACCTACGAGCGGAGCGTACACCGCGTATGTATTACCGTAATCTGGCCGCCGGGATCCCTTTTTTTTTTTTGTTGCGCGCCTCTGTCGGAAGCGGAGGAGGGTCGTTTTGCTCTATTGGCGAGACGCGGACGCGAGTTAATCTCGAGTCGTCTGTAAAAAGCGAGCTTTTTAGTCTGCCAGGGGAGAATTTTGAAATCTGGGCTATTTGCGAGCGTGCTGCGGGTTTTTTTTGCGATCGTTTTGGAATTCTAGCGCGTTTTGAGGAAAATTTTAGTTTATCAAGTGTAAAGCGAATTTTTTGTGATTAATAATGAAGGAATCGTAGAATCTCTAATGTTTTTAGTGAAACCTTAACGTGTTTATAAATTAATCGATTTACTTGTGAAAAAACGGAGTTTTCTAATTATTTTAGATTATTTCTATATCAAATCTCGATATAGTTGTCATAAACCTTTGCGAAATTTGAATTGAATCCTGGCCAATTACTTTTTTTGTAAAAAACTAAATAAACCCGAAAAAAAACAGATATATTACATCGCCCAAAAAAATTCTCTCATAGCCCCCTCCGAATCAGCGACCAAAGTCCAATTTCGAAGTTAATAAAAGTTTGCAAAAAAAGAAGTAGTAAAAAAATCATTTATCCCGTCAGATAAATTTTCCCGCTACTTAGCGAGAGATACGAATGTCAAGGCCTTCCAGCCTTGGAACTTTACGGGAATGTTTGCGAAGAAATTGGCAAAGAATCGCTACAAGACTTCTTAATGCCTCTTTCTATCCCATTCACGAGGAAAAGATGAGACGCGAGACAAAGTATTTCTTCGGCTTCGCCGCCTTTTTTTTTTTTTGTATCATCCCTCGAGAAATTGATGCGATTGTATCTCTCTCTCTCTTTTTTTTCGACACTTGATCTTGAAAGACAGAGCGTAATATTTCTTGCTTGCTCGTTATTTTCTGTTGACAATTCCTTCTCTTAATTTACAACTCTATTACAATATATTTCAGTTCCTGAAAGTTACAAAAAATTGTATCTTTCGCTCGATTGATGTTTTGTAAAAAAAAAAAAAATAAACGCTCTTTCAATCACCATCAATCAGTAAAAACAAAACTGACTTTCTCAACGTCCACCCAAAGAAAAACACCGCCGCTCCTCAAAATCATCGAAACCTTTGCCCGATTACCTCCAGGCCGACTTCCCTCGCAAAAAAAAGTCAGCTCCGAACCCCAGACGCTTAACAACTCCATCCGATCGGTGCAGCGATCGATTGCAGGCGCGACTCGCTCTCGGCGTCTGTTGTACGGCTCTTTGTTCGTTTTCCCCGCCAACGACTTCCTCCGCGCGTTTTTTCCGCGTGCCGGACTCCCCGATTGCGAGTCCTCTTCATGCATGATCGATGCTCGCGCCGAGGGATATATCGCGTCTCTTATCTCGGGCGGCGCATCTCGCGCGGATATTATTTCCGATTATTGCTGAGTGGCGCTTTTCTGCTTGCGTAAGTTGGGCGTCGCTTTGCGAACGGCTTTTACAATCGATTTCGTGTGGTTTTTAAGGTCCTTCAGGGTTCTCAGGGAAGGGTGATCCGGAGGTTTGTTTGGTGAGATGGTGGTGTAATCTGTAGATATTTAATCGAGCGTTTATTGCTTTACAAAGATTGAAGTTGGATCGCATTTAATCGAATGAGAGAAAAGAAAAAAATCTTCAAAATTATACATTTACCTTTATTCTCGTTGCTTACTTCAAATTATTGGCGAATCAGTGGTAAAGTGAAAGCCGTGCATTAACGTTTGATGGCTATCGTTTATCGAAGTAACTTTAATACAAACGTAACTGAAATTATTGTATTCGCAGATTTGCCAGCTGACTAAGACATCGAGATAAGCAAACAACTTTTACTTTATTGCCAAGAACTAATAGTGTAGCTCGCAAATAATAATAGCTCCTACGTTTATTTGCATAATTAGCGGCCTCAATTAATTAGCGGCAATTATCCCGCGGCTAAAGAACCCGTAATAAACGAGTAGTCTAGCAATTATTTAAATCAAACAAGAAACATTGTTGCGGTCGTGCCAAAAACTTCGCACGTTTCATTTGGCAAACTGCTGCGGCTGCTTTCTTTGTATTTGCGAACTTCACGTCTTCGCGGCTCTCTAAACGTTTGCGAAAATACGGCGACGCGCGGCCTTCGAATCCCCTTCGAAAAAATCATACCCCGCGTTGACAGTAGTAACGACACCTCGTTACAATGTGGCGGTGTATCATTTGCTCAACTTATCTGCGTTTAAAAGCGCTCGGGGGGGGGGGGGGAGAAAAAAAAACGCGACGGGCAAATATTGTTGTTTGAGTCTGTCCCCGCGACAAAAGGTAACTGCCGTGTCTGCGGCTGCGCGGTTGTACGACTTTTTGCCAATTAGCGTACTTAAGTTGGAGTTGGCTTCAATTGTTAATTAGAGCTTTCGTTATTTTGTTACAAAGGCCTCTGCCTGTCGGAGAGGCGCGAAATAAAAATAGATGCTTGTCAGCATTGATACCGTTAGGAGACTAAAAATAGTCTTCTTTTGTGGTAGCTGTAACAATTTTTCGTTGTTTTATTTGCGAAAAAATTTAAAAAGCGATACCACGCCAACACTTTTAATTAAATTACGAAAATTCATTTGAAAACTACTTCAAATTACGTGATAATGTACAGCATCTAATAAAATTCTACACAAACCTCAGGGTTTACATTCCACGTCGATTTTCAAATCACAGCAAAGCGAGCCGTTCAATCCGTTCGGCAACAATCGCGAAAACTCCCCTTCACCCCCTCGCTTCGAACGCCGCGGCATAAAATTCTTTCCCGATTTCCCGGAAAGCCCCGCGCGCGGAAAACAATGGAAACTGGCGCTCGAAGCAGCCGCGGCGAGCAAAATCAAGCAGCAGCAGCACCACTACTCGCTTGCGAGGAAAAAAAGAAAAAAAGCACGACGGTCCCATCCGAGAAAAATTCCTCGCGTCGCGTCGGACGCAGAGGAATGCAAATATCAAAGCCCCGCGGCGAGCAAACAACCCTTTAACCGCGCGACAGACGCGTCGAGTGTTTTGTCATGGGAGCCGGCCAAGCTCCAGGAAAAAGCCCGGCATCGAGCAAACAGCACCGAGCGACGCATTAGTGCAATTAGTACTTGCGACTCGGAATACCGCGCGCAAAGCGACTTGAAATGAAAAACGCCGCTGTCCGGTGGGAAACGATTCCACACACTCGCGAGTGCCGATGCGAACGTAAGACAAAGGCCGCACAGCTGGCTGGCTGGCTGGCGCGATTTGATTTTTAACTGGATTTGAAAGAGGAAAAAAAAAGGAACGCGCGGCTTTAACGCTTGTTATCGCTGCCGAGGTCGTATTGGCTCGGTGGAATTTCAAACTCGAAATTTTCCAGCGGAATCGGGAAAACAGCAGCGGCTTGATTAAGGATTTTTTTGAGATTAAGAGGTTTTCGTTGATATCGGGGTAATAAACATGTTTTTGGAATTTTTTTTTGCTTGGAATTTTGAAAATACAGTTTAATGATTCGATTTTATTATTTTATTACTTTTATTATAACACCAAACTATAAAAAATAAATACCGAATGTACAGCGATTTCACGGCGTACTTGAACTTTATGCCTTAATCCGCGACTGTTTAAACTAAAATTTTTACACGAGACTACGATCAATTAGTTTATCGTCTACGTGCAATGAACTCTTTGTTCGACAGAAGGAAGGCTCGTCAAGCCGGCGATCATCGAGTTCGCTTTACAAAAGAGCGACGCCAGTCTGAATTACGGTATTTATTTACACTCGGCCGACGATCGATGAAAAATCGACTCGGCCGTTGAAAAGCGAGATCTATCGACGATTTATAAAACGTGATGCCTCGCGCGCTCTTGAATTATAATAATGAATTCGATTGAAATTGTTTGATGGAAGCATCGAGACTCGGAGCGGCGAATTATTAGTCATTTTTCCCGTCTGCTTAGATAAAGGCTTTACAAAGCGCAATTGATGCGTCGCGAGCAGAAATCGATTTTATTGCGAATTAACGTCGAGAGAAAAAATGTGTCATGGATATAGAAAAAGCGCGGAATCTCATTCTCCTGTCGGGAGTGTTTTAATTTTTTCAATTTAACGACGTTATAATATTTTCATATACATCCATTCTTTGATCATGAAAAGATACCGAACAAACGTGAAAGATCAATTTTTTGTTCAATCCAAACTCAGCTAGTTATCGCAAAAAATATATCCCCCCTACTGCAGCCCACAAACTCCCCGGGGCAGCTGCTGCATTAACTCTCCGAAAAATTTCGCGACAAAATCGAGCCGCCGAAAAGAAACGAGACGAAAATCGAAAGCCACGGCATTCCGTAGGTGCGATACGGCGTGGCGAAATGCAGCTCTCCCGGGTCTCCTCTCCGCCCCCGGCAACAGAAAAAACGGTTGGCCCCTTGAAACACGAGCCCCCGCCGCCGTCCGTCAAGCGAAACGTCGAATATATAACTTATATATACGCCCGGAAGGGGGAGGGGGTGGGGGGTGGGCCCCGCGAACGAACAAACGCGGGAGCTTTAGCGCGCGCAGAAAATAGCTTCGACACATAGGCGCCTATTAATAATTCGGCGGCGCATCTCGAATTTCCGCAAGCCTTTATTATCGCCGAGAGGGGGGGAGAACAATATGCGTTCCGAGTATCATCGGCTCTCTCTCTTTCGGTCTCCGCTGCTGATATTTTGTCTACGAGCCGAGGCACGCCGCTCGTAAATTCCTTATTGGCTGCGCTCTCTCTCTCTCTCTCTCCGGATGACGATTGCGCGCATGCATGCGCCTCGATTTTCAGAAATGGATTTTCAGGCGTTTTTGCTAGATTTCGTTCGATTGATTTAAATGGTTTTAAGAAATTTCCGATTCCGGGCGAATTTGCATGCTCGACTCGACAGGATTTTCCTCGATTATTTCACTAAAATCATAAATCTCGACGGAAAATAAAGTCTCTTTACTCTCCTATTTAAATAATACGATGCATAATTCACGATATACAGAAAATTCATGTCCGACGCGCGACATGACGAAAGATGTTCAGCTCGATAATCATTACATTAAATACAGAAGAATACCTAAATACGATTCTATTTTTAATAAAGAATCAATTAAAGAGATACTTAGTAGAACAAGGAAAAAAATCCGCTCGCCGAATGCTAATATTCAATTAAATCAAAAACCGCTTAAATATTTATACCGCATGTATAACGAGCAAACGTAAAAGGCGAACGGATAGACAAAAAAAGAAGTATCCCATTCTAACCGCGACGATCGACGCTCGATCGTCGCGCTTGACAAAAACGCGAGTCGCGCGCGAGCGATTTCTTTATGGCGCAATTCGGATAATCCGACAGGTGAATTATCCACTTCAAGGCGCCGTTACGAAACGTCGAATCGACGAATTATTTTGGACGTCGCGCTCTCCTCCGCCAGCGGCTTGAACTTGGATTTGTTTAACTAGTTGCGCTTGAAAGCAAATACGCGCGAACTCCTCGAGGGACTCGAGATAAAAAAAAAACTCGGACGTAACGGGAGTTAATTACTTTTATTGCGTCTCTATCGAAGAGAATACGGAATTAGGCTCAGTTCTGCGCGTCGTCACGCTCGTCGTTATCGATTTCTGTGTCTCGCGTCGCGTCGCAGTTTGTATTCGGTCGAAATAGTTGAGTAATTTTTTTTACGCGTTCAGGTGCAATTACGAAATTCTGAATTACGCCGCGGGAAATGCCAAAGTTGGCTTTTAACCGATATCGAAGAATTGCTCGAAAGCGTCGAGTTTTCATGGCAAGAAAACCGTTCTTTTTTTATCTCGCTGCAAATTGAACAAAGTTTAATTACCATTTAATAGAATCCCGTCAAATAAATTACGTCGATTGTTCATAAATCAATGCGCTCGCAAAAAAAAGCGAGAAAGCCGGCCCGTTCGAGGATTAGGTAACCAAAAATGGTAAATAAATTACTTTAACGTAACTTTTAACTGCTTTTCGATTTTCAAAACGTTTTCCAACGTAATTAAATAACCGAACCATCGTCGCTGCTAATTAACTGCCTTTTCACCTCCAGCGACCAAAACCTCCTCGGCACCTCGGCTGAACCTCTCAAAAAACCGCGTCGGTCCATCCGAAAATAAGCGTCCGATAACAAGCAGCGCGACGTCCCATTCGTCCTTTTTCCGTCCTCGCTCGGAGACACGAGGGCGTCTCGAATCGGTGAAAGCCGCTCCTCGCTCGTAATCCCGGCGGCCGCTCGGCTTTTATCCGCGCGCGAATTTCACGCTCCTCGGAAGAAGCGCGGCGAGGGTAACGAGGGCCCGGAGAGAGGTATTACACACCTGCGTCGTATCGAGGCCTCTCCGTCGGAGACACGCTTTGGCCCTTATGCAAATCCGGTATATCTCTCCGGGTGGAGAGGCTCTCATTTAGCGGCCAGAGAGAGAGAGAGGAAAAAGGCCTCGAGGAGACGTCTAGCGGTAAATGTCTCCGGCGCGCGAGAGTTTTGACGTGTAATAAAAGTTCCGAGGGATCTTTATGCAAGCCTGCCGGCCGCCGAACGCCTCGGTTATATGGGATTTGACGCTGGAGAGTTTCTTTTTTTTTTCTCGTTAAAGGAGAGTTAATGATACGGAGTTCTTGGTCGAGGCGTCGTAATGATATCTGCTCGTCTTTGGTGCTTGGAAAAAAAAATTACGAGCTTGAAACGGGGATTTTAGAAGAAAAGATTTAACGTTACAAGTTATATCGTTTGTATATATTTATAACTGCAATTTGGCATTCGGTTATAATTAAACTGTTTCAAAATTTTTGCTAATCCCTTTATTTAAAGCCGCAATAATTTACGGCGGTCTTGAGTAACGTATACAAGTAATTACCATAGTCTTATTCAACGTCGGCCAATAAAACGACGGAAACTCAAAAATTTCAGAAGGAGCGAAATTTTTTGAAATCGCACAATTTATAGATCAGTATGAATAATAATTTCGGTATAAAATTTGAATATTCGAAAATGGACAACAATTGAAAAACTACAACTTCCTCTTTAATATCTCCTACCTCCTCGGGCCGATATTATTTCGGGCGCGGCACACATTATTATTTCCTCCTATCCTAAATTTACGCCGGCCGATGTAACGCCCGATTCAATTACGTCTTTCGGGCACAAACGAGCAACAACGATAAATAATAACCTCCCTCGCGTCCGTGACCGGCTTAAATCAGCGTCCGGAGAGAGAGAGAAAAAAAGAGCCCGTAATATTTGCATAACGCCGCAACAACGCCCGCAAAAAGCAGCGCTAATCTCAATTTATTCCCCGGGCGGCAATAAACTCGGCGATTATCCGGCATTAGCGGTAAAATACGAGAGAGAGAAAAAAGCCGCGCGCGGCATAATGAAGCCGTTGCCGAAACCTCGCTCCTCGGCGGGGGCGTCGTCGTCCGACGGCTCGTCCGTCTACTCCGCTGCGAGGAATCGGAAAGAGCCGATATACACGGGGAGAAGCATCGAGAGTCCGTAGTTTTCGCGCGAGGAGCTGCGCGCGGCGCTCTCGATTATCATCTCGAGAGAGAGAGAGTGAATTCCTAAAAATTCGCTCGGTCATCGCGTTTAATATCCACCGCGGGGAAAACGGAGTGCCTCGGATATTTACGCTCTCTGCCCCGCGCTTTTCTTGACAGCTCCCGAGAGTGTTTGAGGCACTCGAGGCGACGCCGCGCGCGCGCGCGCTTCTTTCGCGCCTCTCTCGGATCGGAGGACACAGGGGGGATACGGGAGTTGTTATAACGGATCGCCGCGATTTTACGGGCTGGAAATCGGAGAAAAGTCAGTTTGGACGACGCGTAGTGAGTAATCGAGGTAAGGATGGTGCTTCGGTGAAATTGCGAATTAAATCAACGGCGCGTCCTCGCGCGAGTTCGACGAGATTTATAAGAGAGAGTTGGCTCGTCCGTCACGGGGAAATATTGGGCTGTGTAGGTAAGAGTAGGAATATGCTGGATCTCGTAGAGGAAGAGATCGGGTGATTGAAATCATTACGAGCTAACGTTTTACTGTTGGAATTGTCTCGAGAGTTCTTTCTGAGAAAATTTAAAGTTTTTCTAACGAATTTCATCAGACCCTTGTAATAGGCCCGGCTTACAAAGCAATCTACCGATTCAAAAACAAAGTATTTAAAGGTTATTGACTCCTCGGGCCAACATCAATCAGGAGAGTTAGAATCGCAGTTCCTTACACAAATACCTCTGTTACGTGTCGTCGCGCGCAACAACTTCCTCCTACGAAGCATTCCAACGACGTTAACCGTCCAATTAATCTCGCAAACTCATTTTTTAATTAACCAATTAAACTTTGCTCGCAAACAGCTAGCAAAACCCCTAATCGCTTTACAATTACTTACATTCCCCGCGACACACCGTAATTCAACCAACCGCATTGCGCCGCACGAATGAAATAAAAAAACGACGCCTTTTTTTCCGAGAAGCACCTTCTCGCGTACGCCGAACGAAAACGGCGCCACGTATCCCTTTCATCGCTCGCCGCCAGAGAGAGAGAGAGAGCGAGAGAGATCATCAGCGCAGTACGCGGCTCGGCCGCATTTTTGACAGTCCAATTTCCGCGAATGTCGGGGCATCTCTCTCTCTCTCTCTTTCTCTCTCTTTTTGTTTCGGCGCGCGCGCGACTCTTGATTGCGTTGTTGCGCCGCGCGCGTGCCTTTACGAGCTGTTAGCCAAATTGCTCGGTGCGTTTACGAGGCGTTTCCGCCGAGCGCCTTTTTTGTCGCTTTTTCTCCTCCCCGCCTCTCCTCCGGAGTGCCGCGAGGAGGAGAGCTCTTAATTAGGTAGCTGGTTAAGGATACCGCGGGGATTTGAAAATTAACCGCGGATTGTAAGGGAGCCGCGGAGGGATTTATTTAATTAGAAAATTTTATTGGCTGGTAATGTGGAAATCGGTCGAGTGTTTTCTGCTTAGTAAGTGTTTTTAGTGGATTATCGGATTATTGCTGCCTTTTATGCGGTTTTAATACTGAAATATGTAAGATATAATGTTGATGCTGGGACGCAAAAAGAAAATGTATTAAAAAATAATGAAAAATATTATAGTAAAAAAGAAAAGTATCGAGTGAAAAAAAAAAATCCCGTCATTAAAAAATTTGCAGTCAATAATCGCTCGCAACATTGAAAGCCTTATAAATCCGGGGAATAAATTATATATTGTAACAAACTACAACGGCTTTCCAGAAAAATGTTCTCTCGCTCCGAAACCTCCAGAATTACGCAGCTATAGTAAGAGCAAAGAAAACGGCACCGCCGGCGTCGCATCATCGATAAATATTTAATTATGATAAACAAAAACGTTAATGGCCCCATTAAAAGTCACCTCTCTGAATATGAATAAGCCGCCGAAATTCTCTCTCTCCCAACAAAAAAATCCGCGCCGAGCAGCCAAACGTTTACAACGACACCGAAAACTCTCCGATTCACGAGGCCTCTCTCTCCCGCCTCGAGCTACCAAACTATAAGCACCTATATATACCGCCGGTTCTAAAAAGCGGCGCCAATTCAAACGGTCGGCCAGGCCGGTATGGAAAAGCCGCGATTTACGGCTCGCGTCTCCCTTTTTTTCGCACGTCGAAAACGAGAACTATTAAAACACATCCGCGGCTTATCGGCGCGCGGCCGCGAGCAGGGGGACTTACTTCGCCGCGGCGTAAAGTCGCCTTTATCGTCTCGGCCGGAAAATACAAGTAATAAAATTGATTCGCCGCTTTGAATGTATTATATATCGGGGCGCGCGGGGGGAAAAAAAGGAGCCAGTCGACCGACCGGGACATAAAATGCTGCGCGCGCTTGTCGCCGCGTTAATTTTCGGAGACTTTTTCGAGGGGAGACTTCGCGTGAGAGTCTCGCGGGGTAGGCGATAAATTGATGGGGAAGGTTGGTGGCTTGGAGGATCGATCTGACATTGAGGGTTTGAGCGAGATTCTTGTCGGTTTGTTAATCTAACGATGCGTTTCGGTTGCGAAATTAGATTGAACTTCTCGCGACGTTAAAAAGGATTTCGGAGAAATGCATGGAGAGACAAACGAGCAAGTATATTTCCGTCTGCCTTCGTCAATTGCGGGTTTTCCGCTTATTCAGTTTGTTTTTGAAACGCACGATGAATATAAATGGCAAAAAAACGAAAAAAGCAAAGCTAGATGAATTTATTTTGGGGCCACCTAGAAGGATATATACTGATTTTATCAAAAACTCCGCGAGCAAAATTGTGTCAAAGCGACTGCGAGTATATTGTTTTTCCACTGGAAAACGCTGAAAATTGGACAGATTCGAAACTTTGAATAAATCTCGTGCAAGTATATCGAATACACGTTTCCGAGAAAATGCAAAGATTCGCGTTTATTTTTATACTTGATCTTTTCAAGGATCGCAAACAAGTTCGTTCGGAGATTTATCCGCGTCGATTCATCAAATATACGTGTTTATCACATAAAGTTCGCCCATTTAAATTAACTTTTTACGCTCATAAAATTAGCGGCGCCATTAAATAAACCTCTCCGATCCGTCCAAAAAATAAGGCAACAAAAAAAAAAGATCCCCAATATGTATAAAAGCTATAATTCCCAATCAAAAAGAATCTCCGCCAAACCACTCATCACGCAATTCCGTCCCGATGAAACTTTCCCCGCGCCGAAACTCAAGAGAAAAGCTCTCTCTCTCTCTCTCTCTCTCTCTCTCTCCGCCGAAGCAAATCGGCGCTTATCTCGATCGCTTCCTCTCGAGCGATTCCGTCCGAGGAAGCAGCGAAAACTCACTCGCCCCGTCGACGAGAGCGACGACGACGTGGAGCGATGCCTATCTCTCGTTCGCGGACAAACGAAACGGCCCCCGATAAAACGGAACGAGTTCGAGTCCCTCGCGCCGCGAATATATAAAGTGCAGCGCTTGCGCGCGCTTCTCGCTCCTCTAACTGCAAACAGTCGTCTCGTAAAGATAGGCCGCGTGGGTGAGCGCGAGAGGCTCCCGGAGAGAGAGACGTACCGCTAATCTAGTCGTAGGGAGTAATTTGTTGCGCGCCGAAGCCGATCAAGATGCCGCGCGCCGCAGTCGCCGCCGAGAGGTTGTGGTTTATTCGAGCGACGCCGACCGATCGCCGGGTATATTTATGGATTTCTGGGGGTTTTCTTGGGGGTGATCTGGATTCGTGGAGCGGGTAAAATTAGCGGAGATTTTAATTGTGCGGCTTTGATAACTAATTGTTTCTTTGGAAACGGATGGGACGAGATTAACCTCAAAATAATTTTAAATATAGCAGGGAACGACTTATAAAATGTGTCGGCTTTAATTAAATTTTGACGTTTAATAAAATTATTGTAATGAATAAAACAGCTTGCGGTCTAAATACGCTTGGCTTCTCGAAAAATCTAAATTACTTCAAATTAATTTCAGCTAAAAAAAAATCCTCTCACAATAAATACGTCCACCTCCCGTACAACTCGATCTCTTTTTATCGCCAAACCATCACCAGAAAAGCATCCGTTCGTCTCGGTGTAAAAACTGCAACCGCAAAACCAACCGTACATCTATCATCCGCGACGAAACAGCGATCGATTAGATCTCCATCGGCGACGGACGTAAAATACAGCCGCGGTGCGTATTATAAAGCAAAAAGCCGTCGCACGGAGCGCGTGTCGGAAAGCGCGGCGAGAGAGTCGATGGCGCCGCGGAAACCGAGGCAATCCGGTAAATAGGCAAGAGAGCCACGCGGCGGCGGCGGCGGCCTTATGCTCGGATTGATCCGGCTATTTGCATATGGCCAATTAACGGCATTCCACGGGGACGGGAGTTATACGGGTTTAAACGGACAAGCGCGCGCAAGTCGGACACGGGAGGGGAGGGAACCCGACGGGATATTTCAACCCCTCTGTTTGATATAGACTTTTTTTTCGTTCCTTTGGATCACTCGGCGGGCTCGAAATAATTTGTATTTTTAACGTAACGATGTGGAATCTCTACGATTATTGAATTTTTATCTTTCCGGCGACTATTTAATCGATGCACTTTCTTTCTGTTGCAGGTGAGTCGAGATCGTCCATTTATCTCCGTAACAATCACCGGTATCCACGTGAGTTTTGGCTGCAATCAAAATTTATTATCCCAAAGTATATATTCACCCCAAAATAAATGTCAAACGACTGACTGCTTGAGTTGGCGACCTGATGAATAAGCCGTCGCGCCTAAATAAGCACAATGTATCTAAAACCCTAAATTTAACCCGTTAAAATTTATCAGCCCCGCGGCGAGCCAAAATGTAAACGATCCGCGGGTCGATTCCATTAATTCGGCCCGACAATCGCTAATATACACTTTGGCACCGTCTCCGCCGCCGCTCCGCGCGTTATATTTCGCAATTAAATCCGCGCTGCCCCGCGCTGGCGGTTACCGACGTCGGGCGCCACTCTCTCTCGAAATCAAAACCGAAAATCCGCCGCTGACCCAGAAAGCTCTCCGAAAATCTCTCTCCCCTCATTAAAAAATGACGAATATATATATATAAGCGCCGCGGAAAGCAGGAAAGAGAGAGAGAGAGAGCCGGTAATTCGAGTGCGCGGCTCGCACTTCGTAAATATAAAAGTCGCGGAGGCGGGGAACCGAGGGGGGATCAGCTTCCGATTACCTCTCGATTTGCGCCGGGGACTTTATAAATCAAGGCTTTATCGGACGTATAATTCGATCCAATCGCGGTAATCGATAAATTCTTCGGGTGTCTTTTATTGCGCGCCACGCGCGAGCGGGCAAAAGAGAGTCTTTATAAGCCGCGGAAGGGATTCGCTGTTTTCTTTTTCTTTTTCGCCCGTCGACCGTGGAGAACTTGGGGCTTTTAATTGCGGTCATAAAGGTGTGCTTTTCGCTCTGATTTATTCGCTTTTTGCGCACTTCGTGTGTATATATATGTTATATCGAGAGAATTATGAGCGGGCTCGCTTTCTCCCTCTCTCTCTCTTTCTCCGCGAGGACTCGCTGTTTTCTTTGGCGCGCGACGAGCGACGGTATATCGCTGGATACGCGCCGTATTAATAAATTTGACACTTTTGACGCGCGAGAGTACTGTCGCGCGCAACGCGACCGCGTTTCCGATAGCGTTTGCGTTCGAGCGGTTTTAAATAAAATCGCTCTATTTTTTTCTCGCCGAGATGGTATTCCGAAGTCTTCGATGTGGAATTTATCGATCGTGCCGTTGAGGATGGATAAGATACTTTTGTAATGGGAATCGAGGAAATTAATGAATTAATTTTTTTTTTTTTTTTAATCAAGCTCGATTAGATTGTTAATGAAAGTCACCGACAAATGATACGCTATAAATGAACAATAATAATTTAATTTAATTTAAAAAATGACATTTCTCTTGACATTTCACAAAATTATTAAGCAATTAAAGTACAGTTATGTGAAAAATCAAAAAGGATTAAATGTTTTTTTGCACATACTACTTTACTTTTGACAAATGTTAAAGTGTCATAACTTACGCTGAAATAAACTGAAACAACAGTTATTTCGCTCCGAAAACACTCCAGGGTTTTACTTTCCTTTATATTGACCGACAAGAGAAGTTAAATTTATAGCGTCGATTTAATGTCCATTAAAGAAATGGTTATCAAATTTTAAATGGGAAACGATTAATTCGGAATTGAAGTATTATGCCTCGTACAACCCTTCAGACATAAAAGCGAGTAAAAGTATGTCGTGTGGGCTTGTTTAGTCATTTTAAATGAGTTAAAACGCCTCTTTCATTTTATTTTTTTAAAAACAACGAAATAAAGTGCCACTTTCGCTTGCATTTAACGCTTGCGGAAAATTTACGGTGCCTTTCGAACAATAACCAAACAAAAATACAAACCTGTTGTTTTTTGAAGTGTGCAGTGTAATTTAGTAGCAACGTTGCAGTTCTACATTTCAACTATAAACTTTTAAGTGTGTTACTCAATGTACCAAATTTTTCGACAATTACTACATTCGAGTCGTAAATCCGCTACTTAAATTACAGGTAAATAAATTTAAACGCCCAATATTACTGTCATCCAACGTTTTACACGTGTTTTACAATGAACCACTTATTCTAATCCGCTTGAATTCACATAAAACCACACCCGGACCCGATACCAAAACTGCTAATCCCCCACAATAAACCACTACATCCATATTGTCAATCCCATCGTCAAACCGCGAAATAAAACCCCCCACTCCGGGCGCGCTACCGAAAACGCACGTTTAAGAAAAAAAAACCGGCATCGCGCCTCAATACGCACGTCGAGGGAACAGGCGAAGTCACGTCCGACCGCTATTTCGGTCCCCGCGCGCAACTCGCAGAAAAACGCGAGATCGGCCGCAGGTAAGGGCTGCTGCGCTGGTTGTGGGTGGCTGCAAGGTCAGCCCTCGCTTCTCGGTGCTCTCCTCGCTTCGAACGACGTTTTTTTTTTTTTCGACTCGCGCCGCGCTCGTGAATTATCGGTTCGGCTCTCGGGCTGCGCGCGACGGGGCAACAAAAACGAAGGAATAAATGCGGCCGCCGCCGCCGACCAGTTTTGTAACGAAGCGTAACGCCGCTTTTTGAGTTGTGGAAAGAACTGCGGGGGTGGCGTGTAAATTTTGAGGCTGAAGCCGCCGCTCTCGTTTCGTCGCTCGGAGTCGACGATTGTTTTACGATGGAATATTTATCGGGGAGGTTGGGCACGATTTCGCGAGAGCTGGAAAGAAAGAGTGGTGTTAGTACGTTATTATATTAACATTTTAATATTAGTAAAAACATAGTAAATATTTTTATTTTTCTTCTTATGTTTGAAATAACGATAAAAAATAGTAATTTTTACTCTTTTTTTCCTCTCAGCGTACTTGTTTGTATTGTTTCCTACAATTATTATATTTTCGCATTCTCATTGCCTTTTATTACCTAAACAAAAACTCCTCTATTCTTCCCGATCCCTCCCAACAAAGAAAAAACCCACGGCCTTTCAACCTCTCAGACAGTCTCCGCAAACGTTCCCGCCCGACAATGCACTCGCGCGCCTCTGCCGATAACGAATCGCCAAAGACGAATAACACCCGCCAGACGAGAGCCAGACGACCTTACGCGGGATTTTTCTCGGACGCATCGACGCGCGGTCGCCCTCCCTGATTTGCACTTTACACGCTCTCCTCTCTCTCTCCGGTTGTCCGCTCCTTATTTTTCCGCGGTACGCTCGAGAGAGAGAAAGATGATGCACGGCCGAGAATTGTCTCCTCGCGGTGTGCGCAGGCCCCCCGGACCCCACGCCGGTAGTAGGCCGAGCGCATAAATAACGCGGCGGCCGCGACGTGAAGGATTTGCCGAGTCCGAGAGCCGACCGCGGACAGCGGAAGCTCGAGCGTTTCGACGGCGATTCGTTGTTTTTTTTTTTTTTTATTTGACGGGGGATAGGTGCCGCCGCTGGTTGGACGAGATTTATTCGGGGGCTGTGATTGATCGCGGCGCGGAGAATATATAATGCGTGGGGCAGTGCGTTTTTAAACGTTGCTTTAATTTTATTAATCTGTAATTACGCAATTAAAGCAAAGCTTGGCCTTCTTTTGATTAAATAACTATTTCGCAAATAGAATCTATAAATACAACTCATCGGAGTACAAAAAAAAAAGTTTTCACGTCTGCACTTTGTGTCCGCCTGTTATAAGTTGCAGCAAAACTACACCTGTCAAAAAGGAATTACAGGGGGAGTTATCTCTTTCTTCGGGCCGACATTTGCATGTAAATCAGCGCTGCAGATGTATTATGCATAGATTTTATGTACTCAATGAAATCGACTCTTTTCAAAACTCGGGGGCCCCGCGCGACGGAGAGAAAAAAAAGAAACGCGCGAAGGAACGAAGGCACATAAAAACCTTTACTATGCACTAAATCTCCCGCGATCCTCGCGCAGTAAACAATATTTGCATTAAAATTATTTTACATTAACCCTTTCTCTCTCTCTTTCAGCGCGTTCTTGCTCGTGAAAATCAAAGTCTCCTCTACCCGACCGAGCGATCGGCATAGACTTTCTCGTGAAGAAGCCGATAAATCCCATAAATCCCCGGAGAGGGACGTCGGGCCGACGATTAATGACGCCTTTTAGACGGCAGGCCGGCTTTCAATAAATAAAACATTAATTTTGAAAAGTTTCTCCGTGCGTAATAGCTCGAAAATGCACGAGTACCCGTCTCGCTCGCCGCGGCGATGATATAAAGTCCGTGAAGTGAGGCCAAAAAGGCAATTAATATAAAAAAAAAGAGAGAAGAGAGAGAGACCGCCGTTGCGCCACCACGGATATTTTAAACGCCGGAGAATTTCGTCTGTGAAAAACGCTTCGTTGACGATCCGGTTCGTCGCGCGCAATTTGTTTATCTCCGCGGCCGCATAATGAGGGTGTGGTTCCTCCGCAAACCTGAACCTGAATCGAGTGGTTACAGCGTGTGCGGTTCGGCGATGAATTCGATAGAAATACGCGGGGATTTAAAAAGTTTTATGTATAGTTTAACAATACTTTAATGTGCAAGAAAGTGAGGTATGAATAAAAGGTATTGCGGTGAGCAGGAAATGCATTCAAACGGCAAGCTTGTAATGGAATTCGCGTTCGAAGATTATTTTTTTTTTAGGTAAATTTAACGATCAATGAAAATTTAGACTCATATTTCTAATAGGGTTATGCGCTGTTTGACGTTATCTTTGCATTTATAGAATCTATTTATTAAAATATTAAATTTTTCTAAAAACTAAATTGAAAAGTTAAAAGCACTGATAACTATGTAAAATCGCCGGCGTAACTATCCCGTCGGGGCTTATAATGCCGCTATAAAACCAGGAAATAGCTGAACCCTTTTAATAATGATGGAACGTTGAATTAAGATATTACGGGAGGCACTTTTCATGATTATTGGGTTTCTATGAATTTAAATTATTTTATCAATCTGTACAAGTCGGATTAAATTATCCGGTTATAGAAATGTTTAATAGAAAATAATACGAAGATTCTGCCTCAGTTAAAGGGATCGTTTCTTGTAAAATGCCGCGCTCAATGTCAAAATAAAGTGTACCGTTTGATGTTATAGTGGTTTCTTAACGAAACCAGAAGCCGTAAATCCGCAGATAAAGACTAATGAGGAATATTACAACAAATTTAACCGAACCGCGCTGAGAATGTCTTTTTCTCTTCTCATTTATTAGATATTATTCGTAAACTTACGTTTTATTGATAAATCTTTAATCCATGAGAGTATATTGGACGGAAATTGCGAAAATTTTCAGTCAACTTTCCATAAAACGCTCGAAAAAAAGAAAATCAAAAAACTTCATTAAAACCTCGATCGAAAATCAATCGAAGTAAACAAGCTACGTTCGCTAATCTCTCCCGCGTTTACATCACTCGTCCACCATAGATTTTCCAGAAACCAAAAAAAAAAAACAGAAAACACCGCCCGGAATCTGGTTCCCCGGCGTAAAAACGACTCGAAAAGCTCGCTCATTACCCGCGCCTAATAATCGCATAGCAAATCGGCGTCAGTCTCCCTCGCAAAAGAAAAAAAGGAAGTCCGCCCAATGAAGTGCGGCGCCTCGGCTATCGCTCACCTACATCGGCGCCGGCGCGGCAGACGCTTGAAAAAACCCGGAGAGCGGGTAAAGAGACAGTCGTACCTGTCATGTTTTCGGATCGCGCGCCGCGGAATATTTATCGCCGAGAGCCGGAGAGCGCTTTTATATAAAAGCAGAGCGCGCGCGAGAGATAAGAAGCGCTACCGGCCGCCTTTTACCGGCACAATAATCGGTTTAATGGACGTAATGGGCTGTTTTTTTGGGGGGGGAGTGGAAGGAGTGTCGCGATGGAGGTTTCTCTGATTGAAACGTTTCTGGGAGGCGACTGAAGAAACGTTTTAGTGCGTCATTGATAAGATTTCTCGCTTCGTTCGAGGGAAGAGGGGAGATTGATCGCTCGAGAAAGTTTGTTTTATATTTTTTAAGAACGAAATTCGGTGCCTCGAATTCAATTCTCTCGAGCTGCAGTGCGGGAACGTAGGAGTATTGTAGACAGACGGATTCGAAAAAAAAAATGGCGGCAATATCGATTCTAATGATGATCGATGACGAACCGGAGAGACGTTCGAATTAACATAACGTTTTGTAGACAAGAAGTTATTAGATTCGACGGCAGTTTTTACGCCCGAGAAATTAATTTTTATGCTAACGAGTACGCGATTTTCCAATTAACCGGGTGACACTTCTCTTTTCTTTTTTTCTTGGATCCGTTTGATGTTTTCATTTTCGAGTATAATAATACACGTTTTTCTTTCGTGCGCAAGAAAACTGCGCGACAATAATTAATTAACACCGATCTCGATTAATCATTATCGATTTAACTTTATTGAGCGATAATGAGCGCGGATTTTTTTCTTTTTTTTGCCGCCTCGTATTGATCAATATACGACGATTGTCGGCTACCTGGCTCTCGGCTATTTGAAAAACAGGAGGAGTCCGACGCGAGAATGCGAGATACTTGCCGCCTGGAAAAATTCCAGACTATATTAGTTGTGAACATTCGCAATTACAAACGCGGGGGCAATTTGTATAATGCGCCGATAATTCACTCGATCAAAATAGGTTTGTCAAAACCTTATTTATCGCTTTATTGTTATATCACTTGATACCTTCGCGAATTAAGCTCACTTATTCAAATCGGAGCGTTTATTTTGCAATACGACGGCAAGGCTGCGGTGGTCTATAAATATTCATTTACGCGCGCGACCTATACTCCATATAACCCTTTCAAGGATTACGGTAACGCGCATACGCGAGACCTTTTGTCGTTCGACTTTTTTTTTTTTTGTTCTTCCAACCGATTTTGCAATTGCGGATAGGAATGACTTGAAAGAGATTTTTAAACTTCTCCGTAAATTGAATTATGAATGGCGTATATTTCAAACTTCGTTTCAATGAAGTATTTTAGTATCGAGCAAAATTAACGGCTGCAAGTTCTAAAACTTTAAAAGATGACCACAATGTTTAATGGGCGCTGTAACTAAAACTTCTGAAAACATTCCTATTTAGTCAAATTTCGACTAAAAAAGTAATTTTGACGAAGCATCAATTTGACCTCTCTATAAAAAGTACACTCCTCAAACTACGAATAATCACTAACGTAAAAAGCTCGCAAGCTCCTACTTCCTTCCCCAAAGCCTCCTCTTCCGAAGCCGCCAACCTGACAGAAAAGCCGCGGCAGCTCTCATTGCCGTAAACCGCGGAGACTCGCGGCGGCCGCTGGAAGGCGTATTAAGCCGGCGCTAATTGCCGTTTCTCTCCTCTCTCTCGGTGCGCGGCGGCAGTCGGAGCGTAGTATATATGACACGCGGCATTGATTTACTCGCGCGACTGCAGCAGCCGGGCGTGACTCGATCTCTCTCCTCGCGCCTATCGAGTTAATGCTCGCGGCGAGCACCGCCGGAGGGGGAGAGCCGACAAAGATCTTTCTCGCGCGGCTGCTTTATTGCCCCGCGCTCACAGGCTGAGGGTCGCTCGGGTTTTTAGGCGTTTTCGACACTTTTTTTTTTGTTTTAAGACACTTGGATGTTGGATTTGAGAAATAGTGTGTGATTGAAAATGGTCTGTGCTTTGGGCTTGATTTTTATTAACAATTATCATCCGCAGAGCGAATTGAATATTAGAGGACTTTGATTGAACGGTCGAATTTTCCTCTCGCCGTTTTGCATTCCCTCGTTGTAAAAATATATATGATGAATTTTAAGTCCTGTTGATTCTTGAAATTTCAAGATTTTAATTCAATGAATAACGCAATAAAATCAGTTTGTCAATAAAGATACAGATTCGATAAATAAAATTTAAGTGGCGTATTTCAAGTATCGAAGCTTAAAGTGAAAGTTCAAGTACAATATTCAAAAACACATAAAGATTAAATAATTGCATTTTAATAAATCGACAAGTTCCAATTTTCCCAGAGAACATTTTTCGCGCAAAATCCTTCAATAACCACCTTTATCGCAAAAGCATTTATAAAGATGCAGAAGTCCATAACCACACCGCACTTCCACTGTATAATACGACTAAATTCTCCCAACGCCTTCACTTATCCTCTCCTTCACTTAAACTCTTCGCTTATAAAACCTCCCCGCCTCGTCCTCCGCTCCACGCGACTATCTCGAATCGTCAGGCGACATATCGAATAAAATATACAAACTAACTGTAAGCAGGCAGCTTCCACGAATCGCGGCGGCGCCTGCCGCGTCTTGCAAAAAGAAGCGAGTCGAGTCCTTTTATAAAACAAAAAAAAAGAAGTCCACATATATTAATTCGCTAAAACGCGTAAAAGAAGGTGAAAAAGCAGCGGCGGCGGCGCGATTTGCATCAGTGGCGCCGTGTCTGCACACGCCGAGTTCTCTCGGGCTTATTATCCGCCGGTAGCTTTTGAGCAATCGCCGTTGCTCTCCTCTGCCTCCGCCGCGTGAAGGATTGCCGCACACGACGGACGTACGGACTCTATCCGCGGCCGCGGGAGAGTCTCCAATCGAGTCTCGGCGATCTCCGCGATTGTTTTGTTCTCTCTCTATCGTCCGCCGGGCAAAAAAAAAACGGGGGAGAGGCGCCGATTGAAATTGCAGGCGCGCGTTTTGATATATTTATATGTAAATCGAAAATGGAATTTTGCGATATGTTTAAGATCGGAAATAATGAATATATTTGTAATTTTAGGGCCGCCGCTCGTCGGTACGTATATATAGGGTGCACACGTTGCATATGCAAATATGCAGATTATCCGTACGGGCCGGACCGATAATTCATCTCTTGTCAATTGCTCCCATTTAATGCGCTCGCGCATAAACAAGTGGCTTATACTTTCGAACAATTTAATTTACAAACTCATCGCGAATGCTAATCCATATTATTTATTATTCATTCCCCGACAAAGTATATAGCCGCGCGGTGTCCGTGATTAATTGTCGGGCGTAATTACCATTGAAATATTTCGCGGCGCCATGCGCGATTTCATTAACGCTTTTGCATAAAAAAAAACAAGGCTTGCGAAAAAAGCAGAGAAAGAGAGAGAGATATTTTTTCCCATTCCGCGCGACGCGTTAACGATACACGTTCGTTTTATTTTGTTTTAATTTATCGAGCGTACTTAGAACGGAGTATCGCTGTTTGCTTCTAATTAAGAAGGTGGTATATTATTTGACGCATTGCGCAAGGAGAAATATTTTATACACAATGAACGGGCGTTTAATCTAATTGCCGTTTCTGCGAGAACGGCCGAGGAGGCTAATTATTTTCTACAATTATTTGAAATTTATAGGGGAATTCTCGCGATTTTTTTTTCTTTCGTTTACAGAAAATAGCTGTGCAATTACGCGTGAAATAAATAGAATAACTCAATCCGAGAGTTTTTATTTGCCGCATTTTTGTAATTTTTTCCGAGGATATATTTTAGTACATTTATCTTTTTACGCGTATCAACGCGACGGTACGCGTATAATAATTTTAATTTTAAATAAATTAACGTCTTTACCTTTTCAAATATTAACTTTATTCTCCACATAATTTATAAATAATTTTCTCGCCGCTTCGTTAAAAATTTCGAAGCGCGAAATTTCCACCCAACCAAATATAAATTTAATCAAACCCAAAATTTATCGCCGAATTAATTAGAAACCCCGAAAAAAGAACCCTCGGAAGTAAACAAAGAAATCATAGATTCCCCGTCGCAACAGTTCCTTCCTTTACTCGGCAAGAGCTCAAAGAGGCCTATCCCTCACCGCGCGTCTAAACCCACCTTACTGTTCGTCCTCCTCTAACAGCCCCTCGGGGGAGGGGGGTTTTCAGCGAGGTGTTACTTTATTACTCGATCAATGAGCCGTCGCGCGACTTTCGCTTTTAATTACAAAAGGCCGCGCGGCGCCTGGGCCCTTGATGTTTAGTTTCTTCATCGCGCGCGATAATTGCCGCGGATTTTTGCCCCCGCACGCTCGGAGAGCGCCCATATTTCTTCCCGGCTGCCTGCGAACGAGCAAATAGACGATTAGCCGGGAAATTTATAAGCGCGCTGATGGCCTTTTTTAAAGCCCCGCGAGAGCCTTTGATGCCGGCCAATTAATCGCGGGCTCTTTTTATTTGCGGACTTTGACGGAGGCCTGGGTAGTGGTTTTTGATTTTGAAAAAGGAGGCTCGTTGCGCGGGATTTTAATCGCGCGGGCATTCGTAGTTTTTGAGAAGACGGACGAGGGAGATACGGGAAGATTGATTTCTGGTTTTCCTCACGGGGATCGAAGCTAATTTGTACGAGCCTTCGGAAATAAGAGGAAACGCGGCGCGGTTCATATCTCGATTTTTAATCGCTTAAAACCTTGTAGCTGTTTAAGTTGAGATTACTGTGTCGACTTATGCAAACTTTCTACTTTCGTTTTCGCCGTTCTTTTTTTTCAGCTCGTCGCGGCGCGGCAGTGCTTTTTAAGATTCATAAAGTTATTGAAATACAGGAAGTGTTTCGCTTAATACGAGCGTTTGCGGTCTGAGGAGCGTTTTCTTCCACGTTAAGTATGCTATTTCGCGCGGCGGCGGAAAAAATCTATTTGCAAATACAGGCAGTAAAATGCAAATGCCGTTTCAGCGCAGTTGTACCGATAAAAACCGGGCAGGAAATGTCGCTTGATTCCCCGGCTGGCTACCGCTGAGAAGCTTTTATACATTATTCGTAATCCATCGATCATCGTTTAGTAATAATCCTCTTTATCCCAAATTTCAAAATTGACGCTCCTCCAGTCGGGCGTAAAAAATCGATTTCGCTCTCAAAGCAGTCCAATTACGGACCCTTTTATCAAGAAGTCTACCTCGTTTCTCGAACTTTACGCAAGACTCTCGCCCTCGAATTTTTTTTGGCAGTCGCCGCGTCAGTTGCGGTGCCGCTCGAAAGGACGCCCGACGAATTAAAGAATCAAACGCGAAAAAAAAAGGAAGGAAGCGAACGGATATCTGGACGGGTGAGGAGCAAAGCAGGCGATGTCGACGCTCTGAAGTGCCGCTCGTTGCGTCCAGCCGACGAGGAGATAAGATTACGAACTTCGGACACGCTCGACACGTTCGGTTGTACGCTGAGTGGGGTTTTAACGTTTTCGATGCTTAACGAGGAGCGGCGACAAATTTTTTTAATCGATGATTTTCAGATAATTTTAAAAGGGCGAACTTCGATATTCGGAGCATTAACGTTGTTAATGGAGCTTTAAACCGTAAATTTCAATCAATTTTTAAACGGTACAACAGCAGCTTTACGCATCGCGTTTCTTTGCTTTTCAATCCAAACGATCGGGCAATAAATTAAGTCTTATTATACGCAAGAAATACGACTAAAACACGCGATCCCCCCGACGGCCTGTGCCAAAAAATCCCGCGCTAAATATGTAAGTCGAGCCGAGCGCTACTAACCGCCGCGTCGCTCTGCAAAAACCGCAGCTGACACAATATTTTTACGCGGCGGGAAAAGAGGGGAGGCTGTGTCCCGCCGCGCCTTAATGAGATTACTCCGAAAACGAGCCCCGAAAGAAGGATGCGAATATATACGTTAAAGCGTGAAATTATCGTTTAATTGGGCCCCGCGAACTTTTCGCGCGGCGCGTCAAATAAATCACACGGCGGATTACCGCGGCGGCAAGGAAACGGCGAGCATTAGCCGCCGCGGCTTCTTGTCATCTCTCTCTTTCTCTCGTAAATAGGACGCGATGCGCGAGCTCGCTGACGAATTTTAAAAGTTGTCCGCCGCGCGAGCCGAGGAGCGGCTTGTCGAGAGCGAGGGAGTTTACAATGTATTCGCGTCGGTTCCTTCTTTTTTTTTTTTTTTTTTTTAAGGTGCTTTCGGGTAGCTGGATGTTTATTGTGGTTTGGAACGAGTTTGCGCGATGCTTTTGGGCTTCTGTTTTCTGAGAATTTTTTTACGTAGCGAATCCCGCGCGAAAGTAGAATGGGATTTCTAAAGGAATTTTTACTATTTTTTATTGCTCTCGGGAGAAGGTCGAAAATTTGAAAAGCAATCGTAATTTCGAAACTCTAACTCTTAAGAGCAGTATAATAAAATTTATCGCTCTAAAAGAGCGACTGATAATTTTAAGGAAACAAAATTAATTTATCAATAATATCTTTAATATAACGCTTACAACGAGTTTTCAAAGTTCGAAAATACCTGAAACTTCAGTAGTTAAACCACCAAGGAACATAAATCAATCGCATTCCTAAAGCTCTTTAGTTACTCGTACAGAAGTCCATCAAATAAATCAGAGCGCACTGCCCTGACAATAATACCCCTCGATAAAAAAAAAAAAATTCCACGCGCATAAAACCCCCATTCGCTCCTCATCAAATTACTTAATTACCCGGCAGCTCCAGTCTCGCGCTCGTCTCGCGTTAAAAAATCCCAAGAATAGAGAGATACACGCCAGAGCATACTCTCGCGCGCGGCGCTAATAGAGTTAGCAGCCGGTCCATAAAACCCGCGCGACGACCATCAGCAATTTCACAAAGGGCATTTTTTTCTTTTTTCCAGCCCCGCCGCGACATTGTGTTTATGCCCTCGATAACGAGGCAGCTCGTAAAGCCCCGGCGACGCGCTCCGAGAGAGAGGCTGTCCGGAGCGTTTGATTTACGCATTTCTTTATTACGCGGCTGGAAATTAACGAAACTCTCTCGCGGCGCGCACTTATACTCCTTAAGATCGCGAACAATTCATCGTTATAACGAGATAATTTACGCCCTCTCTCCCTCTCGCATTCCCGGGCCGCCGCTACAGGCGCCAGGCAATTTCTCAAGCTCGCCTTTTATAATGTCAGGTTTTACGCGCGAAGAGCCGCTCGGCGGCGGCGGCGGATATCGCGCCGAAGGTATACTATAACATTGTTCGCCGAGCTTTTGGTCTTGTGCCAAACAATGCGTAATAAAGTGGCCGTAAAACCGCGCCGCGAGCGCGCGGGGTGAACGTAACTTTTACGACGCGCGGGGCCTTTTTTTCGATATCGCGCATTAGGATTATTCCCGCGCGCGATGATCGCCCGAAGCGCGGAAATTTCGGGACGCTGCTTAGCGGCCGCGAGGTATATAGGTGCCTTTTCGCGGGCCGTTTTTAGTTTATTTTCGCCCGTCGTCGAGTCGTTTTTCGAGCGTCTCGCTGAAGGCTTTGTTGTTTGTTGGAAAAGTTTCAAGTCGTACGTTTCCGCGGCTTTAAGTACTTTCATCGGAGGAGAGACGTGTTTTGATCCGACGAGGATTTTGTCTAGACTCGATTTTCAAAACAGTCGCCGGTAACCTACATAAAGCAGCCGAAGAGCTTTTCATTCTTTTTTTTTTTTTTCTTTCGACTGTCACCGGGGATCTCTTCGTTTGACTTATATAAATATAGAGTTATGCATTTTAAAACGTTTTTTGGAATGATGGATATTTACGTAATATTAATGTGGCTAAAAGTGGAAATGCGCGTAAGATTTAGTAATCGCGATAAACGCAACTCGAACAATCCATTAAATAACGTAATGTGGAAAAAATTGAAAGTTTAGTTGTAAAAAAAATAAAGTCAAGTCACGTTAATTGTATTCAATTATGTAAAACAAATGTCGAATTCTAGTTTTTCTCCTCTTTTCCACGCAAATTGTCGACAGCTTGCCGTTAATTTCCATACTTCTCAAGTTTACCATATACAATACACAATTTACGACCGATACCACCTACTAAACCAGCTATATTTTCAATAAAGAACGAAAATTTTAAAAGCGCCGCAATTACAAAAGTGCGAAAACCGAATTCAATCCTTAAAAGCTCGCGTGAATTACGTATACATTTCAAAATTTTCAAAGCTTGAAAAATAATTAATCGACGCGCAAATAAAAAAAGAAAAAACTCCCGCGCCGCACAAATATTGCTCAACGTGTTTGTAAGTAATTAAATTAAGCCGTGCCAAATGTGATTACCCGTTCATGCAAATTCACTTTCGACGAGAGACCTGTATATCTGGTGCTTTTTAATACGACGAAAATTAATAAGCGGAGAAAAAAAAAAAGAGAATCGCCGCGCTCGAGCGCGCGAGATATATACATTACGCGCTCATAATCGCGTTCGTACATACGTATATATTTTCTTAAATTAAATGATGTATATCGGATTTCACGCAATTAGATGCGATCACATGTGTTCGCTCGTTTAGGTTCGCGCTCGATTTAAACGGGGGGGAAGAGAGTCGTATTTTTTATCCATAATTCTTAATTGGATATTACCATACATGCTCGTGCGTGCGCTAATCTGGTTATCGAATATCTTGAAATATTAAGTGCAAAGTTAGAAAAATTTATAGGGTTTTAGATTGTGTTTAAACGTTTCAATAAACAACGTTTATTAATTTACTACAAGTTCGTAAACTGAAATTTATAAACTAATATATAAAATAGATATGAATTGCAGTTTTACATATATTATTTTGTAACTTTAAAAAACGCTGCACGCAGGAAACTTAAATTACAATATAGAAAATTATTTTAAAAAGACGTGCTTTATAAACGAGCAAAAAGCAAAACTCTCTCGCATCTCAACATCTCGTCATCCGGCGCTAAATCAAAGAAGATAAAACCCGCCCACGCGCCGAGAGCAGTATAACCTCTCCCTCAAATATAAACCCGAAGCAACCGCGAAACCCGATCCCCGCGTCGGCCTCCCCCCTGAGAACTCCCAAACTCCCTCCCGGCCGCGCGGCGTGTCTCTCCGCACCTCGTGGCTATCCAATTCTCTGTATCCTTCGCCTAAGCCTCGCGATCTCGCGCGCGTCGAAAGAGAGAGGCGTCGCGAGATCGATTGATTGGTCGGCGAGATCGAACGATGCCCGCCGAGGCGGGGGGCGCCGTCCAGCCAGTCGAGGCGAAGGAAAATATAGATATCAGGAGTCGCGCGCGCGCCTCCCCGCGCGCGAAATGTCCTCTGCTCCGCGGGGAGAGAGATGAGATGGGCTCGTCGTTGGAAATTTACGCCCCGGCGAGCGGCTAGGGGACACCGCGTTTATTGCGGGCCGTAACTCCTCGTACATTATGCCCCGCGTAAAGCAGGCCCCGCGCTTTTTTTTTTCGTTTCGTTTTCAGTTTTTTTTGCCGCCCGAGAGACAATGTCGAGGGGGGTGTGTCGCCCCGGGTGGGAGAGGGGAGTATTTATGCGAGGAGAGCTTTTATTGGGCCTCGTAAAGGTAACGGGAGACGCGTGAGAGACGAGATTAGGCGCTGGGCGGTTTCGGACGCGCATACGATTATATATACGCTTTTTTGGGAGGTTATATATATACTCTTTGACTGCAGCTTGAATGGAGGTGAGCGGCGCGATTGATGCGATTTATGGGTTATCGGAGACTGCGGGGTTAAAGGGCGCGATCTGTCATGATTTAAAATTTTACTTGATCAAGGTATTTCGATTCGCGGCGGATAAGCTTGATGCTTTATAGTAATTTCACTTTCTGCATTCGTTACCTATTTGGGAATGAATTATGCGAGTATGTACTTCGCGCGGAGGAGTATTCCCGATAAAGGATTAAATTGGAAATTAGTATAAATTGAATTTTATTCTAATGGTGATTCTACAATCGGTACTAAAAATTTTAAGGAACGTTTGCACCTCCGAGGATTTTCAAAACTAAGCAGCTGTTCCGCAAGAATAAGATACCAGACACATTTAAGCTTGATTGAATTCAAATTCCCCGCTAATTAGAATAAAAGAATCATCGACGCTGTCAAACTCAAATAAAGACCTCAGCCCATTCAAAGATATATACACTCGCCACCAGCAGATAAGCCCCATCCTCATGCATACGCTTTCCATAAAACTATACAATATCATTCGAGAACTCCTCTCGCGCGGCGCCTCGGTCCAAAAATAAATTTCGAATTACCGCGGCCGGTATTCCATAAAACACTTAGGCCTCGAAGCGCCGTAAATACGGCGTTTGAAGGCGCACCGTGAGCGCACTTAATACAACTCGCCCGAGAGCCAAGATTAACGACTCGACCGGTAATCCGCGCGCAAAACGTCCCCAAGTTTTTGTCCCTCCTAAAATTAACTGTCCGCCGAGGCACAATAACCGTAAAGCCCGCGAAAGTTTGAGCCCTCTCCTATAGCGATTTAAATATATATCCGCACACTTTGTATCCTCGAGATATATATCGATCACGTTGCGCACGGCGTTCCTTTCGAGCGCCGAGCATCGATATGCGTAGGCACTGCAATTTCTCAATGAGCGGCGCTAATCGAGCTGCGCGCGCGGCGCACGCTTGTTTAGATCGCGGGAGGATTTTTTTTTCACTCGATTATTATTCAAGGCGCGCGGCAGGCGTAAATATATCGCATTTGCATCTCCTCGCCGCGCGTCCGATTGGCCGGGCGAGTGAGTCGGTGCATTTCGATGCGTTTTTATTGATACATTTATCGCGGGGAAGTTTGATTTACATAGAAATGCGCGCGAGTGGCTGTCTTGGTTGTTTTTTTTTTTCGTTTTTTAAGGATTTTCACGATGAAAGTGAGAGACGCGCGGAGATTCGAAATCGCGGCGGTGATGAGGTTTAAAAATAAAGTTGTATGAATAGTTCGTTTACGGGGCGTTTAAAAAAGTGCGCTAAATTTGGAAATACACTACGTTTTAGAACAAGTTTTCATTATAAAGAAAAGAGGTCGTACAATCCATTTTCACTATTTCGCAATTAGAAAATCGTGACATTTTTTATTGATCCAGGAAAATATTTGTACACTGCAAAGTATAAATGTTGCTGGTAAAAACACAGTGCAAAGTGTATTTTGTAACTTTGTAAATTCTCAATAAAGTTAATGCGACTTCGGAGTAACGGTCAACAGGCGAATGGACCCGGTTTTTGTGGTTTATCTTTCTGGGTAACAAGTTGTAAATGCGATCTTATCTTCTTTTTCTCACTCTGATTTTCGCAGGTTACAGAAACTTTATTGCCCCGCGTTCTGTAAACTTTTGTAATTAAAAAGTGAGTTACCTCACTGTTGCTGTTGTAACGGATTATTTCAAAATTTTTTTTTGTTTTTAAATCGTTATAGTCGGATTTAGAATAAAAGTATCGTGCGAAAATTTAAGAGAAACTTAAACAACTGCAAGATTTTTTAACCCACATGCGATATCTTGAAAATAAAATCGTAAATAACACCTATCAAAATAAAACTGTCATTTATAACAGACCCATAAAATTGCATATGAGCATGCAGGTCAATAAAGTTTGAGAGTAATTTAAAAAATCGTATATACGTCATATATATACTTTTTTTATCCGATTGATTGGATCGTAACTTCAAAATAGTTTAGTGAAAAAATTTTATTATTAATTGGATAAACAGAAAATATATTTGCAGATTGTCGTTTATTTATTTTTTCATAAACTTTGAATAATATTTTAGAGAATATAAAACACATTATTTCGTGATAAATAAAAGCTAATCACCGCGACAATTGTCAAATTTGCGACTTTTATCTCGACTGTCGTGCAGTGCATATTAAGCAGCAGCTGATCTGTAGTCGGTCGTAAAACATCAAAGGCAATTATACTCTGATTGCCTGGCGCCCGGACTCATCTCATCCAGCTAAATAAAATTGATGACAATATCAAGCCGTCCTTGCCGCGGTGGTCTTTCGGCCGATTTTTTAGTTTGCCGGTCGACATTTTTTCGACCGAAGAATTTAGATTGCTCTTCATTGATTTATAGTTTATTGACACGATCCGCCGCGCGAAGCCACTTTTTTTTTTATAGATTTCTAATGTTTTTTCTTGGAAAAGAAGATTTTTTTACGGCGCGACAATTGACCGCAAGAGCTTCTGGTCAATTTTTTTTTCGCCCATAAAACGACGATTCTTACACGATGCGATAAATAATCTTTAGGCTGATTGAACATCAACAGTCCTATATCAATCAATATGAATAGAGCCATATAACCCTTTTCAATTATTCCCAAAAAAAAAAAAAAAAATATCACCGATCCACACTTGAATCACACAAAGAATCATCCTTAAACGCATAATTTGCGTCCATTCTCATCGAAATCTACCTCGAGAGCCCACCTAAACATAAAAAAAAAGTCCGCTGCCATCTCAATCACGGCGAATACTCCGCAACAAAAAAAAAAAGAAAAAAAGAACCAGCCACGCACATAACGGTCCGATTTCCGACCTTTCGTAACTTGCGGAGTTTCGCGCGTAACGGCGCTAAATCTACCGCAGCCGAGGCTCGTCCTCGAATATAACATCGGCATAAATCGTCTCGGCACGTGGCCGCGCAGACTCGATCCTCCGTCTCCGGAGAGTAGCCTTTTTTTCTCTCTCTCGGGGCTCTTATCTTATCCGTCGGACGACTTGGGGGGCCCAGTGGAAAGCTGCCCAATTCGCGGATTACTTCATGAATATTCCGGAGTCGTGCATTGTGTGAGAGAGAGTATGTCTGTCGGGCTCGTTCCTTTTTTTTTCTTTTTTTTTCTGCGGAGCGCCGAGAAAATTTATAAGGGGAGCGATCGAGCTAAAAATTATTTAAATTCAAATGTGTTTTCGAAAAGCGGCGGCGGCAACGGCAGTTTCGTGATTGAGTTTCACTTTTATGCAATGACTTTTTTGAAAATCGAAGATGATGGCTAACGAGGTAGATAAATTTCGAGGATTTTTATCGGAGTTAACGATACCATAAATTTTCGGGAAGGATAACGTTCGAATTTTAAATTCACTTTCGTGCGCCGCGCCACCGCTTAATTCGAGGATGGCCGAAGGTAGTTAACGAAATGCATGTAGTTTGTGTAAATTTCCTTGCGATCTGCACTTTATATATATATTTAAATTTTTCGAATCTTATTAAAATGGAATAGCAAAAAATGTGGCGTTTCACAAACGCGAAAGCTACACGTATTCGTTTTCGCATTGCCGCGTATAACTTATGATAGCTCGTGCTAATTATGTGGTTAATTCTATAGGTCGGTAATTTATGCGGAAACCGCAAATTGAGTCACTTAACGTGTAATGGCGTTATTAAACATTTTTAAAAAGCCACCGACATTTTTATCGCGAGCTTTTCATTAAAATTATTTATCATTTCCACATTCTTTCTTATTACACGTATTAAAACAAAACCAATAACCAAAAAATCTCTTTCGTTTATCCCAAAAAGCCAATTTTTCCAGCCGGTCCACCCTCGTAAAGCGCCCTAAACAAACTCCCCCCCCCCGCGACAATTAATAACTTCCCGAAGCAATAAAGACGCGCGCGAGCCGCCTTAAACCCGAGAAGATTGCAGCGTCAAAAAAGTCCGCATGGTACATCCAGGGCAGCTCACAAAAGGAGGAAGAAACGACCGACGATCGACCGGCATCGGTTATATGCGCGCGCGCGAGGCCCCGTAATTGCCCGGCGCGGCGGGCCCCGCTCGTAAGTCATGCCCGGTTGCTTGGCGCCGTTAAATCAACGCGACGAGGGGGGGAGGAGGCTGCGCGCCCGCCGTTAAGGTCAAATAGCGCCGCGGTAATAGGCTGTTAAGTCGCGCGAGAGGAAAAGAAGTCCGAGCGCCGCCCCCGAAGTTGTTTGGGCGAAGAGAGAGAGTGAGAGTTGGGGGTTTTGCTGCTTTGTCGTTCTTGGCCGATGGGGATAGATTGAGGGCTGGGAATTCGAAGGCAAGTTTAAGCGTTCAATTGAAAAACTATGTGTTTGTATTTACTCAATTGTTTGTTCGTCGAATGTGATGCTGGGATCAATCGAATAATTAGCTGGTGATTTATCTTCGCTTGGTCAAAAGGTACCGCCGAACGCTCGATTTTCTTTGTATAGTTAAAACTTAACAGGCATAACTTTTTAAGTTTTTAGTTTTGAAAGTCATCGTGACACTTTGATAGAAAAGAAGGTATTGACTTTATCTACTACATATAATAGATATGCAAATTAAAACTTTTAGTTTCGATAACAAAATGCCAAAAAAAGAACATGAGATGAATTTACAAGATTAGATCGACAAAGTTAATTTCGTACCTCGCTGAATGAAAAGCAAAAAAAGAAACGCAACTGTCCTCGCATCGACAGATATTATTCCTATAGAATATTACCTCTAAAACTAACATCGACACCTTCGCTTTTCAAAAGCTCCAAGCACCGCCGCGCTCACGATAATCCCAATATAAGTGCACTCTCTCCCCGCGGATTACGTTCAGACGCACTCCCAATAACCGCGTCGGCCTAATTGGATAATAGGCGCAGTCCCCGCACTCCGCTTAAAGGACTCGCTTAGCATAATTTTATGTGTCTCGCCGACGAGATTGCCTTCCGCTCTCTCTCCTCCCCCCTGAATATATCCTTACATACAGTGCATGGCAGGTGTGCGCTCCGCTCATTAGAGACTAATTTTATGCATAAGAAGAGCGCGAGGGACACACTCGCAATTAGACCGGCCGGCGATATTCCGCGAAAGAGAGCTCCGGGATTTTCCTCGGTCTCTTTCGCTTTCTGCGCGTCGGGGGCCTTTTTTTTTTGCTCGAAGGCTCCTTCTTCTCCCTCGGCTCGGCTCGGGATACGGCCGATGAGTTAATAATTAACGGTAATGGTCGGTTGCGCCCGCGATTAAGTAACTCTACTTAATAACGATTGCTTTATCGGGCTGCCCCCGTCTGTGTGTTTCGAGATAAGGCCTAATTTACGCCTCGGGGATTATTGAGTTATTAATTCGCCGAACGCTTATATTTATGTACCCGCGCGAATTTCAATTTACCCGCGATAATTAGCCGCGCGAACGAAAAACTTATCGAGAGCCGCGATCCGAGTTTAACCCATATGCGCAAATTCAAATGAGAGCCCGACGGCAGCCCGGCGTCTTATACACGCAAAACAATATACACGTAATAACGCGAAGATTTGCGAATCAAATTTGGGGCTTTAGGTACCGTCCGCAAAAACGGCCATTTACAGTCGCCCGAAAATAGACGCTAATGCGCGAACGCAAGCGCCGTAGGAGGCCTGATGAATGCGCCCGGCTCGAAACTGCCGGCTCACCTGCGTGCGTCACTGCGTGCGAAATGAGGGCCCGCGCAGGGCGGCTCGCGCTCGCGGCTCCGTCGCTGCGCGAGCTTTGCCAGTTGCCGCGGAGCGGCTGTGTCCTCAAAGTCCGCTGGAAATCGAGATCGGGAGGGAGAGAGAGAGAGAGGCTGGAGAGATGCCGGAAGAAGCGGCGAACTGGTAAGCTTTTTCCATGAACTTTGGCGCAAAAGACGAATATTGGGCGGTGGTGCGATTGTTGGAGGTAGATGTTCTTTGTGCTTAGTTTGTGTTTCAACAACCAACTTAGGTTTACTGTTTAAATTTGTTAATTGGTGTACGCTGAAAAAACGTTCCTCTTCTTACGAGAGGAACGTTGAGAATCCTTTCGATATTTAAGTCAGCGGAATTTCCATTTATAATAAAAGGATTACTGTTTGTCGGAAATAGATTTCATTTTCAGACAAAATTATGGTTTTATAATTTTTTCAACTAAATAGATTTTCCTTTTCTTATAAATAGATATTTCGCTGACTTAAATATTGACATGATTTTTCTTTTAAGGAGAGCAATCTTTTTTTCGGTGATAGTACACGAATTTTGTTTATAAAACAATTATCCAATATTTTCTTACATGTTTTACGATTAACAAAACTTAAACGAATCCGAGATTAAAACGGCGGAGAAACGAGAACATTCTCGAGAATACCCTCTCAAGCTGTACATTTTCGCTTAAAACCGTCCAGTCTGGGAGGAAAGACCGAACCGCGCGGCGGGCCAACAGCTCCGCAAATCCTTCGCCCGAAGTTACGATCGCCGACTTCAAAGGGAACTATATCCTCGCTCTCCTCGCTACCTTACGCGATCGACCGCGGCGATTTTTCAGCGACCTCTCCCGAGATACAGAGAAGAGAGCACTCTAAACCTCTTGCTCTCCGCCGCCGCCGCGAGATTACTCGGCAGCCCGGAGTTAAAGTCTAGGTTGGAGAGAGCCTTGGCTCGCGTTCAAGACTCTCTCTCACCGCGGAAAGCGATAAGTCTAGACGGAGTCTCGCCCCGTCCAGACGTCCGCCAGACGCGGCGATTTTTCTCCGATCGAAACCGCACCTCCTCGTTTATTATCCTCGCTTGGAGAGAGAAAAAAAAAACAACCAAACGAGTCCTCTCGGATCCTCGCGGGGACTTGTTGCGGCGGCCGAACTCTCCGCGAGACGAAAAACGCGGAGGCGCCGTAACTCAGCCGGGGAAACGGTCGCGCCGCGCGCGCGCGAGAACCGCGACAGGTATTACAGATGTAAAACGCGCGGGGAGCGGGAAAATATATACGTCTCGTGCTTCCTTTTATACACGCCGAGGGGGCTTCCGGCACTTTATGCTAATCGCGCGGGGCGACACTTCGATATAATTCACGAGCCGATCTCGAGCGAGAGTGCGGCCGTGCTGCCTCCGCGGGGGGGAAGTATGCGCGACGAGTAATTAGCTTCGTTTCTTTTTCTTTTGGCCTCCTTCGCTCGGTTTTTCTGGGTGGTTTCTTTTTTACTCTCGATGGATTAAGTCGTGTGTGGGCCGATCGGGACGGTTTGGGCGAAACGAAGTTTTTTGGGAGAACGTGAGAAAATGAAGATTTCGAAAGAGGCTTTTAAGCTCGATAGTACGGCGGGGCGGTGAGGTAAAAATATCGGCGTTTTAACTTCGGCCTTCTTTTTTTTTCTCAGTCCGCCAAAAATTTCGAGTCTTTCGCGTAATCTTCTTAAACGATTTCCGAAAATTATGACGTTTCGACGGCGAAATAAAACGATAAACTGCTTTATCAACCGGCGTAAGATTGTTAAAATACGGTACGAAACTTTATGCGGATAAAATTACGAACGAGACGATCGCCCGCACACGTCCATTAAGGGGACGTTCGACGAAATTGAAACATTTCGCGTCGATCGATATTTTTCGAAGACTCGCAGGCGGCCGCAGGTTAATCGATCAGTGCGACGCCGGCATATTAACTGCGTGCAGCTATACACGCGTCACTACCGATCATCGAGGGTCGGCTTCATGGTTGGTCCGCCTGCGTGCACATATTCGTCGATATTCTCGACTAATTTGGGAATTATAATTTCAGTTTTATTGCATTTTCAATTATTTATCGTTCGACGTTGTTGTTGCACCGTTAAATTCCGGTGGCGAAGTATTTTAACGATTGAAATAGAAGATTCCTGGGCTTATTTTGCTTACCTCCTAGACGGTTTAATGACTGAATGTCTCGGGCAGGTACTTTAAATAGATGCAAGTGCATTAAATATACATATATATGGGGCAACGAAGAGAGAGACACTGTATAACGACATGTGGTTTCTTTCCATGACGCGGTCGAATCGTCGTTTTATATCTTACAGTCGAGTTGTTTTGAGAAATATATATATATACCATATTCGCTGATCGACATCGAAAGCTGCCCTCCGGAACAGAAAAAAATAAAAGAAACTCAATTTCAACGAGGGCTTCTCGGAAATTATATGCATTTATAAATTTTAATTTTTCCACCTAGCTTTTTATCGATCTAATTGACATTTCCTGCGAGCCGCGCCGCCGCTCGCTCGAACATGAAATATTACACTATAAATTATTTTCATTACAGGCATCATTTACATTTTATAAAATCAAATGTATAAGGAACGTGTCTCCCCGCGCGGTACATATCAATTAATTACGATTACCATTCGCCGAAATCGATAACTCGTCGGATTAGAAATTTCTGCCTGATTTCGATACTATAATTGATCACTCGCATATTAACATTCGAACCGCCCAGAAAAAAATGCATCCGACTTCAAAGCGAATTTTTTCGCGACATACGCTGCAAATTGATTTTTTCAGCAGCCGCGCGTTCCGGTAACGAGCCGAAAATTCGTCCGACAATTACCCCGGATCCCTAAATTACAAAAAGCAACGAGGGCCGAGACCCCCCCTAAAACCAGCATCATTACACGGGTCTTCCCGTTATCGGGCAATAAGCGCCGATCGCCGATAAAAGCCGTATCTTATTAAGGCCCCGGTGTTTTTTTCCCTTCCACGTATACCTTCCGCCGTGGCCGAATTATCTCACTCTCTCTCCCGGTCGAGAGATCGGGTTTCGTTGCTGCGTGCGTGCGGTCGCGCCACGGGCGCTGGCTAAACTCATGAATGACTCCGCGCGGCCGTCGTCTCTCTCCCCTCCCCTCCGACGGAGATTTCATTCTTCACGAGTTAATTCTCCGCTGCGAGATATCTTAATCCCGCGGAGAGAGAGTTCCCCCTCGCGTGCTCTTCCCTTTTTCGCATGCGAATCGCGCAAATGCGCGCGCGGGAATTCCGGTTTTTCGGCTGGGAACCCCTAGAGGCGCTCGCCGGGTGACGCCGCGTCGGTATAATGAATTGGTCGTACGTTTACGGGCCGCTCTTTAAATCAGAGGATTATGCAATTTTTTTCCTCTCGAGATCCGTATGGTGCTGCATTTCGTAAGGGATCGCCGGGAAGAAATAGTCGAAACCGGGTGTTTCCGTCCTGTTTTACTGCCGGTGGCGAGGCAGTGTCTTTCTTTTTTTTTCTCGACGGGGCAGAGAATACGTATTTTTCGCGCAGACCTTTTTTTTGCGAGGATGTATAACCAGTTTGTCGTTCGGCGGGGGTATAATCGGGGTTTCGGGATGTTTCATTTGAATTTTAAATGGGCGATCAATTAATTAACTTCAATTAGTAGGTAAATAGTAAAAGATTTAGTGGCGCGATAAAAGGATGCAACTTCAAATATTGAGCCGGGTTAATTTTCGCGAAGCTTTTAAAGTGTTATCTCGGCAACAATTTATGCCGCTGTTTTATCCGGGCTTCGAAGTTTTCTTATTTTTTTTGTTGCGCTCCACCGAGGTGGTCGGTTTGTAAAACATATAATTTTAAATTTATCCCGCGATGCGCACACCGGAGTTTTTGCCGATATCTCGACGCGTTGTTAAGCGAGGCGAACTAATTTACGCTAATGTTCCTCATAGAGTATTTTACCAGAGAATAGAGATATACTCGATGTATTTTAATTGCATTTTTTTGGGGGGGTATAATTTATTTTATTTATTTTGCGGGACGGTGGAAGTTTATTGCGAATTAAATTGAGATGTTTATACTTTCTGATAGAAGTTTATACCTGTTAACTTTTTTTAGAAACTAGTTGTATCTTAATAGACTATTGTTTTTAGTTTAATCAGGTAGATATAAATGCAGTTTTACAAAAACCTTCTAGGTAATAGATACGAAGTAGAAATGTTTTAAATTTAAAAGTGTCCTTTGACTTCAACACGTTTCTGTTAATTTTTTATACTTTTTATAGTTTTATAAACAGCATAGTAACAAAGCTATTTTAAAATTAAAAATGTCGCATATCCAAAAAAAATGATCAAATTATTTTCAACTTCAAAATTACACATTTTCCAAGTCATCAAAGGACTTTTCCACCAAAGTCACTGAACCGAGAGCTTTCAGATAACTCGCAAAACGTTCGTCCCCACAAAACAATGCAATCGTCATCCTCGCAATTCCCTCCTCGAATAATAGGGTCGGACAGAGAGAGAGAGACATCAGCCCCGCCAGTCTCAATCCCGTTTTCCTGGATCCAGTCGGAAGTGTGTGCATGTATGTGTGTAAGAGACGGATAAGTAACAGAAGGCGTACGAATGAAACCGAGAGCCCGATAGAACGACGCGGCGGCAAGGAGGAGGAGGACGACGACTTTGCGGCGCGCGATTTTTTGCGGAGATAAGCGAGAGTCCCCCCTCTCGTCTCGCCACTCTGTCATTATTTCATTAAGTTTAATCGTCAGGTTAAACGGACGAGACGCGGAGAAATCCAATGGGAACGAACGCTCTTCTGGGGGGGAGTTATTGAGACGAGTGCGGCGACGATTCGCGACGGTGACTTTGATGGAAAAGTCTTTTAACATCGGTATGTTTTTGATTGGGTAAATTGTGAAAAGTTTGATTTAATTTTCATTCGAATTAAGATAACGAACGGACTCGGTTTCCCTCTAAAATTAATAAAGTCATAAAATCACTATTTGAAATCGCGATTTTCAGTTATTCAAATCCATCGCTTTGATCGCCGGCGGCGCAAAGCGGCTATATGGGATCATAAATTATATTTAGTTTATTTATCATAATCCAAAGCCGCCTCGGTAACGTTCCCGGGAATTCTGCCTGGGTAAGTTCATATCCTCTGTTCGGATAAACAACTCGACCGGCGGCGCGGTTGCACGTCGCGCGTATATACACTTTTTCGAAGCCACGACTTTTGCAACGAGTGTCGTTCGAAATCGCGAGGCTAAATGGTTCTGACAGTCTCAGATATAACCGAATCGAGAGCAAGTTCAATGAATATATTTAAATTATGATTTATTAATAGAACGAAGAGTCGAATGTCCTGCGTGTAACCGAGCGATTAATTATTTTATGACGTCAAAGGGTTCTTTTCCGCGGAGAACGTAACGTTTGTCAAACTCGTTCAGCGAAACGTTTCATTTGCTCCGTCAATACGATTTTTTATTTTACCATTTCAATAATAAGCTTTGTATAAATAAGATAATATATTCATTGATTTAAATACGCCGTTTTTAAGTACAATCGACCGCCAATACCGCAAATTAACCGCTCGAAATAAAAGCCTTTATGAAAGTTATAAAAAGTATCACCGCAAACTTGCGTAATCCGCAATTTAAATACATGATATAATATACAAATAACAGGCCGGGAGCGCGGAGAAGAACATTCTCGCGCCGGGATCTCGGGGGAGAGAGAACATATCCAGTTTTGCCGAGAGAGAGAGCAAAAAGCGAGACTCGTCCGAGCGCGGGGCCACCTTCGCGATTCCCAAAGATCGCGAGAGGCCGATATCTCCTCCGTCGGCGCATTTGCGAGAGCTTTATATATAGAAGCCGCGCGTACGGGAAGTGAATAATTTATGGCCTTTGTCGACGCCAGATATACGTATATATATTTCAGCGAGTTCGCGAAACGCGCTCCTCGGAAACGCCGCGCTGTGCCTTTTTTTGCCCTCGCCCGTATTACGCTCATAATGAAGATTTACGAGTGGATTCGTTAGTAATTGAGTTATTAACATTACAAAGGGAAGGAGGAGCCGTTTTCGCGGGAGATTAGCCGCGCGCCGAGGGACTTTTTTTTCGTATCGGCGACGGGAATAATATGTGCTCTGCGATGCGGTTGGCGGAAAAAATTTGCGGTTTATCTCTCGGCGGTTTTGATTTGCTTCAGGACGCCGCCGGTTTCGGGTGAAAGAGCGATGTGTTTTATTCAGCGACTTATGGCCGACGATATCTAATTTTTTGAAAGTAGTTTGCCTTATTATTAATATCTGCATCAAAGTGAGAAACCATTTTTGTAATTGGAAATTTCGTTACGACACGGAAAAATCACTGATAAAATAAAATCCGTACATCAACTCATTAAAACTGTTAAAATTTAACGTCGCGCGACAAATCCTCCCTCCTCAATAACGCCACCAACCAAAAACTTCTGAAAAATCCCAAAACCTCGCGACTCTCGGCATCATCATACATATATCCTTCCCGCCGAAGTCCTCATTGCCATCTCGATCGATCTCTCTCTCCGAGAGAACACGCCTACCGCGGCGCGCGCGCGGCACTCCCCGAGGAGGTGTAGTACGGCGGCAGGTGTGGGCGCGAGAGCGCGAATCGCGCCCGAGCACAATGCGCCGGCGCCGTGGAGGGAGAGAGAGAGAGAGAGAGCTGGCTTCCCGAGATTTATGGCTATTCCGTCGGCTCTCTCGTTTATCGGCGCCGAGCCGCGACGAGACTGATAAGTAATGATTCTCCGTTGCGACGATTCGACGAGCGAAGTCGCGCGGAGAGGTTGATACCCTACAATAATTTAATTAATAATTTAATTAAATTTTTCTATAATTAAGACTCTTCGCCTAGTTTTAAGTACCTAAATGTAAAATAAGCGCGAACAAGCGATTCAAATTTCCCGCCGTACAAAGCGAACACGCGCAAGCGTAGTACCGGCTCGCGGCCGACGCGCGACAAGAGTAGCGAGCGGAATGAATATAAGCGAGGCGGTCGAGCGGACCCAGTAGCCTCGCTCCAGCAGCGAAACGTCGCTATTCACGACAAAGGCATCATGTAGATGTGGCCAGGTGGTACACCGAGCCTACCTTTAGTGAATAAAGCGCATTTTTTGTCGATAAGAAATCTCTTATCATTTTTTCTAAAACCCT
>JAWWML010004697.1:0-43170 GCA_035047165.1 Ormyrus rosae
TCGTATTGTATCAAATATAAAGATGAATGCGAACTAAAAGGAAGAAGAATTCGTATTTATATAATGGAATAAATATAAAGCGCGCGAAGCGCGCATGAATGCATCTAGTATTAAAAAAAAACCATAAGAGCTAGGGTAACTTTTTTTTCTCCGAAATTATAGGTACTTTTATGCTCTTTAAATTGGCCTTTGTTCGGTTCAAATATCTTAATCCTATCATTAAAATAAATTAAAATTATATTTTTTAAAAATCGAAATTTTGCGATAAAACAAAAACATATAAGCTAAACAAAAAAAGATTTTTTTTGCCACCATTACAAAAAAAATGTACAAAAAAATGGGCCGCGAACAATGAAAATCCGTTCAGTACACACACACACACACACACACACACACACACACACACACACACACACACGCGCGCGCACGCACACACGCACACACACACCCACACACAGACCACTGTGGAGAGCCTGAAAACTCCCTGCGGCGCGTCCTTGGGTGGCGGATAGAGGAACGCTCTGTAGATGTGAGGAACACGCCTTTGGGGTAGAGGGGAAATAAAATACCCTCCGTGAACCAACAGATAAACTACCCGTCCCTAGATCCACATATCCTATCCTACAATCCTTCCCTTCCCCGAAGCTCCACTGTCACAGCACACTGGGAGTACCCGAATTCTCTGGCAGTATTTTCCGCGGTCAGTGTCTGAAGGGCTGATATGAGTCTGCTCTGTCGAGGTGGCCACTGTGACCGGGGAAGAGAAGCCAGCCACTTCGGCCCTAATCAGGAAGTGCGTACTGAGCACAGACATCGGAATCTGTGCCGCCCCGGGCGAGCGTCAGTCCGTCCGTAAGCTGGTTCACGCACATATGTCCGTGACTGGTCGGGACTGTTTAAGCGAAGGCAAGACCCCACATACTGGGGATCCACACGTGGAAACACCTAGCCGAAGGGTATACCCGTTCCTTGCTATTTTAGCCCGCTCTCTTACGCACGATGCGCTGGTAATTGTAAAAAGTATGGTAGTAACAAATGGAAAAAAAGTGAGAGGAAAGAGACTGGTAATCCCACACAGAGGAATTAAACAAGAAGAAAACAAAGAAAGCACAAGAGTTGGAACGAGTCGAAAAGCTGATCACTGAACTCTACGAATTTGTTCAACCTAAGCAGAACGTGCACAAGGAGATAAAGAGCAAGGTGACCGCTATAGGTACTGCGTTCAATCGACTGAGGAAGACGATGATGGAGGAGGTAGAATGCCGATCAACGGTAGCACGGGCGTTTGCGACACCGTCGCACTCACAGACACCCTCGGAGACCCAGGGAACGGAGATAGAGGCGATAATGCTTGAAGAAACCTCAAGGCCGAATCCCAGAAACAACACCAGGGAGAAACGGAAAAGGCATAGCACCACACCGGAAGAAGATGTCAGAAAGAAGAAGCGGAGGGAGGACGAATCGGCCCCGCAAAGTGTTGAGAAAAGACTGCCTGCTAAACCTGTAGAATGGCAGCAAGTGAAGGAGAAAAAGAAGAAACAGAACAAACAACAACCCTAGAAACAGAGAAACTCGGGGCCAAAAACGAATGCGCTGATAATTTGCCCGAAAGATAAAGAGAAGTATTCGGACATCTTGAAACAGATGAAACAGGATACAGCCGCTGGCATGGCTCAAAAGTGCGTAGATAAGATCCGCAAAACAGTCAATGGAGATATGCTAATTGTTCTTACAAGGGGGAACACCAAAGAGGCCCCTTCCTTGCAAAAGGCTATCAAAGAACTCCTTGGAGACGAGGCTACAGTGATCAGCAGAGCATCGGAAGAAGAACTCGAGATAAGAGACCTCAAGGAGGACGTCCTCGAGGCGTTGAAAAGCGCAGTGGGATAGGACAACGAAATCCCGCTGGAGGCTGTCAAATACCTGCGGAAGGCGCGTGAAGGCACACAGACGGCAACTGTACGATTGGCCTCAGCCGTGGCTAAGAAAATAATTGGGGAAAACGGCAAGATCAGGATGGCGAATAAGAGTAGTAACGAGGTCCATGAAACTCCTCTTTCTCCACTAAAGGAAAAAAAAAAAAAAAAACCTTAAAATACAATTATAACCGATTTTTCGAACAACTCCAAAAATTACTATCACAATATTTCCTTTAGAAGGAAGCAACATTTTATGATTAATTATTATTATTATTTTATGATACCTTCACATTTAGATTAGGTTAGATTGGAAACATTCAGGAATTTTTTATTCAATGTTTCACGTAGACTTTCAGAAACCTTTCATGCTATGTGGGAATTCCTTTTGATTAGATACCCAAGCCACATTTAATACTTATCTTATATTAAATTCTGAACTTTAGCATATTATCTCAAGCCAAATGCTCTTGAAAATTACTGATTTACAAATTCAAATTAGTTATGAAAGTGACTTTTGGTTATGAATGTAAATGCTTTATGTAAAGCTATTAAAATTGGTTACTTTCGAATACTCACGAGTTCTTAAAACTTTACCTTTCAAAATACTTTTTTATTTTAAAAAATTTATTTTTTATTAAATATCCAACTTCCTGTTTATAACTTTTTTAAACTATTTTAGAATTTAAAATTGTTTCTATTAATTATAAAGTTTGTCTTTTTAGCGATTAATAGAGCCATATATAAATTAATAAATTTTTATGGAATGCTGACTCTTGTTTCTGTACTGTGTATGCGGCAAAGCTCTCTGAAAGACTAGTAGTTTTGAGAACATTAACATCTAGCTTATGTAGCTTTCAAAAACTCATATCCATATAAAGGAAATTTAAATCTCTGATCTGTTTGTTCTCTCATATTCCCATATGTATATGAAAAAACCGCTGCCAAATCATTGGGAGTTAGCTTCCTTCTAACTGATTTATTGTTCCATTATTATCTCGTTTTTATTATTATTTATATAAGGTTAAAAAATAATTCAGGTAAGAAAACATATTTGAAAAATAATACTTTTGCTTTAGACCTTCATTTGTTCCTTCCTAAATCTTTAATCAATATATTGTTTTAAGTATTTCATTACTTAACGTTTGTATTTATTTATACTTTCAAAAATATTTGAAAATCAGGTGTTTATTTGTTTTTCATATTTAATTTTATCGTGTAGCTGTAGACCTATAAATGTATGATCGTGATTTGGAAGCAGCTGAAAATAATTCCGTTCAATAAATCCAAATTGTTGTTCGAAATTACTTGTGGATAAATAAAGTTTTGTAAGTAACTATTTTTTTTTGTTTATTTAAGGTCAAATTAACCATAATAGGTCATCAATGACCACATTTTGGAGTATACATGAAATTACAAAAATAAAAATATATTCTTTTCGCTTTTATAAAAAATAGATTTTGTTCTCTTTGACAAAAGTAGATTTGTTCGTTTTTACAAAAATTGATTTTGTTTAAGTTAAAACAATTAGATTTTTTTCGCTGCATAGTGTTTTTCTACACAAGGTATGCAATTTCAATTTCGTTTAAATAATGAATTACATTGGAGTAAGAGTTTGTGTCTGAATATTTGTTTGATTTCGATCGGTGTATTTTACATTTTATTCTTTGGTTTTAATACTTTTTGCAATAGAATAGGATGAATTTGACAGTTATGTTTTCATTACAAGTTGTACATTGATTTGGGTTTTTTTTTGTGATTAGATGACAGTGTGTTAGGTTAGTGTGTAGTGTTCTATTCTGATTCTGGTGAGGATTGCTTGATTTTTTCTTATATTCATTGATGTAAAAGCTTTGTTTTTGTTAAAGAAACTGAGTTTGATTTCATGTATTTTTAAATTAATAAATATATCAGTATTAAATTTGAATTTTTCAAACCAACTTCATCAAACATTCTGTAATACCGTTGGACAATCGTTTAATCATTGAATTACAAGTGATTTAGTTATTTTGCAATGACACAACTAATATCCTTAAAAAATTTCTTATTTTATCACCTGCAATAAAACGAACATTATAATTGTAACCAAAGACACATTGCGCGTCAAAATGTTATTACAATAATATACATCGTTTTGCAGTTTATTACAAAAGTTTTTAAGTGAGCAAAGTTCACGGCGTTATTGTTTAACCAATTGATTCCTTATTCAAACTGATTATTATCCGAAGAATTAAAGTTAGAAAAACACAAGTTGTAATAGCGTCTATTCTATAAAATACCACTCAGTTAAAGTTATTTTGCCGCTTTACGAGCTTGCATAATCTTTCGAGGAAAAAACGTTGTACGACGTTCTGCTTTGTGCAAATTTCAAAAGATACATGCACCTTATACGTATTAATTTAGGCATCAGAAAGTCTATCAGAGCGAACTTCATTTAATTACTCAACGCGTTTTTTCGCCTCTTCACTCGGGGACATAAATCTAGAAAACTTAAAAAAAAAAACAATGTATTTCATTAACGATCGCTGCTCAACGAGTATTTTCTCATTTTATCACTCTTTAATGCTCACGTTAAACGGAGCTTATTAAGAAAAGAGAAAACTCGGTCAATACCTGCCCAAGATACACATCGCAGCTATTAATTCTGATAAATCTGAAAAAACGATCGTCGAGTCGGCCACCCAGGCGGTAGCGCATCTCTGACCCACTTGTGCAACTCACGGCGCACAATCGGCAGATGCAGCGCACCGCCGTGTCAGCTGATTCTCGGGGTAGTGTATTATACGCCTGGCGTTTAACGCACGCGCGTACAGCGTCTAGTCGAAAAGAAAGTGCTCGCTCTCGAGCGGCGCTGACGTAACTTGTATAAAATCGCTAATCGCCGCGGAGAGGAGAGGAGGTGCACGAGGGGGGGGGGGGAAGACACGCGGACTGGATGAATCGGCGAAAAAAAAGAGAGCCGCGCGTGGGAATGAATGGACGGATAAGAGAGGGATACGCGCGGTCAGATAGGCATCTGCAAAAGTTTAATTGACGAGAGGTGCTTCGATCGAGGAAAGGAGGTTAGAAAATGGCCGGTGCATTGTCATGCCGAAAAGAAAGCACATCGTTAATTATCGGTCGTCCGGGCCTTTCTTTATTAAATTCCCGAGATACCGCGGCTGCCTAATGAGGAGCCGAAGGACGAATCCGACGAATTGAATGAAAGGCATATTCCATGCGGGCTCGATTGCGCTACGTATATTTTTGGAAGTCGAATCATTAATTCTCGATTAAACTGAAAACGTATCGGTGTGTATAAGGCGCGCGGGATCGGCATAAATTATCGAGGAGCGCATATATACAGCTGCGATTCGAGAAAGGGATCTCGTGGCGATAGATTGATTGGACAATCGAGATAATAAAGTGGAGGCAGCGGCGGCGGGTAGCTTCGTTTCATGGAGCTTCGATGAAAAGCAGAAAACGCGGATTGAACAAGCGAGTCGGGGAGAGGACGATACCCCCATTCAAATTTTAATTTACGACGTAATTTACAGAAGTCGGACGATGGAAAAAAAGAACACTCGGCGATTGATAAATCGAGAGAGCCGGTTAAAAGGACGGGGACAAAGTTAAAGATCGAAAGCTTTCTTCGGGAATGTAATTATTTATTATATAACGCCAATTGCCGAGGCTAATGAAGCGTTTAATGCTACAGCGGCGCGCGGCACGAGTTTTTTGCGAGCTCATACGATACGTCCATTTTTTTCGCTGGAAAAAAGTACTGGCTTGTATTGAAAAAGATTTTTTCTAAATATATAGTATCGTCTATCGGTGATCGAGCGTTTTCGATATTTTAATTAAAGTCGAATTGCGTAAAAGTATTCGGGCTTCTGCATCGGAATAATTAATTTCCAAAGGATTCGGTATAAACATGTTTAGGCTAAAAAAGAAAGTCAAGAGTTACGTGAAAGTTTTATGCATTAGCTTATTTAATACCGCTTATTAGGCAGTACTTTCTGTCACATTTTATTATTATGCGTGCCTGGTAATCTTTGAAAAAACTAAAGAAAACACTATACCCGGTCTCGTTGGAAAAAGGCTTTTCTAAAGTAAAAATAACTCTTGCGTCACGGCGACAAGCGCCGCGCTAAACGTCGTTTTTTAACGGATTAACGAAAAGACGAGACGCGACGCTCCAAAAGACAAGGATGGCATTATCATCCGAGGACGACGCAACAATGCGAAAAACGGCCCGAAAAATGGTACCGTAATAGCTCGCGCGCGAAAGTGTAACGTCGCGAGGGGGAAAGCGATACCACCGAACAATGCACAATAATCCCCCGCTTGACGCTCGAGATCAAAGGCGGGCAGATATCGCGTAGGTGGCACGCGTCTGAGCTGCCTTCGGGCCCCGATTACACCCGCGCATTCCAGCTCGTACGTATTCCGGTAGCGGCGAGCGGCTCTCGACAAGATGTGTCGCCGGATAAGATAAGCCCCTTCGGAATGCGCGCGCGCATCAATCCCGGGACAGCCGTCCCCTTTGTCTATCGCGACATTAATTTTTCTTGTTCGCGAATAAAGGGGGAGAGAGGATCGCCTCGTGCGCCGTCGATCGATCGGTCGATAAAATCGGAGGAGGATCGGCGAGCGGGATGCATTCTACGCGGAGGGGGAGCGAAGAAGAGGCTCGTTTCGTGCTCTTATTAATGCCGTCGGCCTTGAGCTAATGTGAAAGTAATCGGACGGCCGAGCTGCGATTTATGGCGAGGTGTGCTTTGGCGCGAATTATGTTTTGACAGGGGCATTCTGCCTTTTTTTTACTTCGAGGATGCGGCTGACAGCTGATTTTCAAGCCTTTTATTTTAGATTGATGGCTAACTAAAATTTGCGCTAAGTGTGAAATTTTATTGACGCGGATAATTAAATGAAAATTAAAGCCAAGTTTTTAGAATATTTTTTTGTATTTTATATAATATTAGCCTAAAAGCTGCCAGTTGCAAATGAATCTTTAATTAAAGCATCAAACGTGCAACATTTTGTCGTGTCTCAAAGATGCGATAAAACGATTAGACTCCATTAAAAGATTGCAAAATTAACCCCCCTGCGCGCATTTGACAGCTACATTATAATATTACAATATTATATATACGAACTCTGTAAAAATAAATAAGTGAAACCAAAGTAGAATAAGTGTATACAATATTTTAAGTCATAAGTCTTCCAAGTGGAACACTTTTAACTTGGAATACGTGTATATACACTTATTCTACGTTAGTCTCACTTATTTATTTTTACAGAGAAACCTGTACATTTTGTGACGAGATATCTCGTCATATTCCAGAGATTAAAATGAGAAATTATTAATAAAAAAAAAAAGTTTTCTATAATCCTATATTTAGTCGACTATACAATATTTTATTTTTGAAGCTGAATTTACCTCACAATTGTAGATTCATATTTTTGTTCTAGATCTATTTTTTTCATCTATTACAAAACAAATGTTAAATTATTGTAAAAATATTGAGTGATTTAGCTCTACAAGTACTTAAAAATATTACTTTTTTTCAATTTCTTAACGTGTACAGTTTAATTTGACACACTCAAAAATTATATAAATTAGACTGCGAAAAAATCTAAATTTATAGCAATTGACTTTTGTAACTGACATTTTAAATATGTTCAAATGTATAATAAACAGTCGATTAATCAGTGAATTATTCTGCGCTTAAAAATTAGAATATTGATGGAACTCTTAATATAACTTACGCAATTGTTAATAAATGTTTTATTAGAAAATATTCAAATTATGAAAATCGTCACCAGAAATTAGTAATTCATAAATGTTGCAATAATTCATCGCTTGATTAAATTAAAAAGATACAAAATAGGAAGTAATTTTTCATTCATCGATCATTAAATGCCAATTGCGCACATTACTTAAGAAACATCACAGAAATTCCTAAGAAATAACTTAATTGTGGTTAATAAAAATATTACATATGTAAAGTGTCAAATTACAGTTAGAAAATAATGTAGTAGTTTGTATTCTTTTTTAATTGCAAAGATGAACTTCGATTACTGGAACTGACTTTAATGGCTTTTCTAAAGGTTAAGCAATACAAACTTTAGCGGCGGCATTTTTAAAGAATTTTTTAATTTTCGCCCAATGTAAATACCTTTATTAGAAATAGCACACTACATAAAAAGTTCGAGTGAACTGTGCTAAAGATGTTTGAAGGTAAGGTAAAAATTTAATTGCAGAACTTAATTGTAAAAGAATTTTTTAATGCGAAATATTATAAAAAATAATTTAATATTTTTCAAATACAATGTCATAAATGGTAAAATATAAAAGTTTATTTAATTACAAAGATATTTCACTGATGATTTACAGCTATAAAGTGGGTATATAAAATTTCATTTCTGTAAGTATGATGACTTAATTAAAAGTAAATCGCTGGCGTTGGTCGAAGGAACAATTTTTATTAAATACGACTTCAATGCGAAGGTGTAATTGAAAATAATTTTTTTATTGATTATTATACTTTAATAAAAGATTACAATTACGATAAAAAATTGTTTGCACAAATTAGACTTATCTAAAAAAAAAGATTTATCAGTCAACCATTAGAGATTGTTTGAAAAAATATTCCTCCACCTAATTTTACTATCCCTTTTAACATACGATGTTCACTATTTATTACCAAATTTTTTTTTTTATTTTACGCCAAACAAATCCCTTGCACAAGAGTCTTTAAAAAAAGCGCGCGCATCCGAAAAAATTGCAGCTCCTCATCGACGGCAAGCTGAAAAATCTCCCCGTCAAGAAAAAAAGTCAATCAGAATGGCCGGACAATCCGTCAGCGACCGTCTCCCCCAGCAAACGGATTCCGAATTTCCTAATCGAACAGCGGCGGCGCGTTTTCGCGAAAAATGCGCCTCGGCGCGCGCGATTTCGCAATCTCGCGTCCTCACTCGCACTGTTTTCGATGCTCCCTCCGTTGGGCAACGGAGCCGCGCTAATGACGGAAGAGTCCCCGGCTGTATTAGCGTCCGCTATAATAATCGTAATTACCAGCGCGGGATGATTTATCGTCGCCGAGGGATCCTCGCGTCCCATTGTCGTATATTCAATATATATATATATTTTCCGATTGCGGCGCGGCGCTTCTTTTAATTAACAGCCCGATTCGCTCTCGCGCGTTTATTATTTTAAAAGCGCTGCGCGCGCGCGATCATCCTTGAAATCGTTGCGGCGCGAATTCTAGCCGCTCTTCTAATTGGCGAACAAAAGTTGCCGTAATCGGAGGCGCGCGCGGCACACATTACGCGAGATTTACTTAATTTCAGTTATTACGAGGTATTTTCGACGCGCGCGTGGCGAGGCCGGGCTTTTTCATTGATGCGCCGGGAAAATCGTCGCTGTACCATATAGGCGTATTACCATCGAGATTCCGAGGCTTATTATGAATTATAGGCTCACTTGCCGGTTAAATGTGTTTGGTTATTTTGTACTTTGAGATTGGTTATCGGGATTACTGAATTTTAATAGCTGCATTAGGCGATCGTAGTATAGATTCGCTTGTAACTTCGTTTAATCGGCGTATCACTATATTATATAAAGGTGGTTACGATTAAAAAAAAATCTGTAAATTTAATAGAATAATTGGAAATGTTAAGTTTCGCTAAAATATTTTGCTTTACACATCATTTCTGTATAACGTAAAGTATCTTTATTACAGGTAATTTATAAAAACTGGCTAAAAATCAGTGGAAAAGAAAACGCAAAAAAAATCTGTCCTTAGCCTTTAACAGCAGCACTTTAACCAGCATTTTAAATCCAGTCAATCCGAGCACAATCATAAAAACGAGCGAGTGCGTCCGACTGTAAACGCTCGGCGGTGGCGCCAGTGGCAGGCGGCTCTCAGAATCTCTGCCAAAGGTGACTGCGGCGACCAGAAGTGCAGCGGCAACTCGCCCGCGGTTACGCAACGCGATCGCGCGCGCGACGGCCTTCTTAAATTATGAATGAGCGCCTCTCTCGCTCGCCTCTTTGTAGCGTATACGTCGCGTTTACGGCAAATTATGATCTATCGAGCGCACACCTACTCCTGTATAATATCGGAGAAAAATATACCCATTATTTGCCGTGCGCTCGCGGCGGGAGTGTCGCGGCGTTGGGAAATCGTATATATATATACTGGAGGTTTTAATTAAAATGATCGTCGTTCGGGGAAAATCGTTTGGAGATTTAAATTGTCGGCGGGGGGGGATTTGTTGAGCTTTTGTTTAGATTTTATGAAATAACGCGGGGAGAACTCGAATAGAAAGGAAAATGCGACCGGATAGTATGCCTGGATGCTTTATCGAATCGAAAGGAATATAATGATAGTCTTAAAATAATGTTTTAATCTTTCTGCTTTATTGGCGTTAGAGAATGGTAAATGTTAATTGCTTAGTTGGGTAACAAGTGTAAATGCGAATAGATGCTTGATTTATGCTTCAGATGCGACTCGAAAAAAAAAATATATATATTTACGATAGGTAAAAAAATTAAACTGCTTATATTGCCTGGAAAAGGCTAAATAAAAAGCAGTGGAGCCTTGATCGTCAGTCAAAGTTCATACCTCTGGAATTCCTCCCCTTATTTAGATTACAATTTTCCGTCTTGATGCGAATCAGCGGTACGAAATTCCTGTTTAATAATTACTTTATTTTCAGTGTAATAGAACGCCGTACTTTTATTTATACAATAAAACTACGTCTTAATGCCTCGCAAACTTTAATTTTTCAACAATCAACTTTTCACGCAGATTTATTAAACGAATTAGTAAGTATTTTAAAAAAATGTAAACAAAACCAATATTTGCTTTTGAAATTTAAATTTATCGCAGATGAAACAGAAATAAGCAGCCGCGAAAAATGTTAATTTATCGAAATAGTAAATTACAGAATCATTATTCCGTCCATAACGGTTCTTCCTTGTCCGCCGTCGAACGTACAAGGGGGAATCGCATTCGCCGCCGTTACATAAATAATCCGAAAGCTCGTATTCCCAATGAAAACTCAAAATCGTAAAGAATTTCATTTTTCGCGCGAGATTAATTGGAGAAAAAAGCCTGTATACACAGCGGCTCGAAATCCGTGAAAAAAAGAAAATTCGAATAAAGCATCAAACGGTATTTTATTAAGCCAATAAACGTGAAAGGATAAATAATTTAGCGCTGACGCAACGCCGCGGAGCAAAGGAAAAACTCGCAATCGCGCGCGGAGTATCGTACGTTTACAATCTGTATAAAGACCGCCGCCTCTCGACGTATTCGCGATATTAGTTACAGTTTCGATTTATCAGAGGCCCAACTTTTTTGTAGCCGCATTCCGCGGGACAGCTCTATTGTCGTCGCCAGATAAATCCTTCGCGAGGCGTTAATCAATCAAGGTGGCTTCTGCCGCTCGGGGACGATAAATTTTAAACGAGGCGCAGGACTGCTTTATCTGCCGCGAGCATCGACTCCGAGGAGCAGCGCGCCTCCGTAGAGAGAGGCGTACGTTATCTCATTACGCGCCAGCTGGAAAATCAATCTGCACTGCGCCTCTCTTTTTCGATCCTGATTTATCGGCCGGACGGATCGACGCGAGTATTTTGGCGGCTGACACTTTGCGCCGACGACTGACACTGAGAGCCGAACTTTCGGGCGAGACTTTTAGAAAGCTTCGAGATCTTATCGGTCGACGGGTATTCGGCGGTATTTCTCGTTTTGACGTGTTTTTCCGCCTGGCTTTCGGTCGGCGCGCGTTAATCACCGCTTCATTGTTGGAACAATCAATTTTCGTGTCAAATTCACTCGGCGGCTCGTAGGGGATTACAAAATGCATGTTTAAGCATGAATGAGCTTGCCACACACGATAATTAGGATGCTCGTTGATCTTCTAAACTGTAAACAATAAAACGTCAACGAATGTTTCTCGCAAGACAAATTACTATAATTATCGATTTTCTTTTCTGTCGGTCGACGACGCGTTTGTTTGGAAAAAATTTAATATTCTGAAGGTATTCTGTTTCAGGTTCGTATATAATAAGTTCCATAATGCGCGTTATTTATGACTTGCGTGGCATTGGTTGGCCTCGAAAATTAATTTTAATTAAAGATCTACATTATTGTCTTATTTCACCATTGATTCACAAAGGAACACACAAAAGAAGTTATTTTTTTTCTGAAAATAATTTTATTAATGAATGGACTTAGAGAAAAAAAAATTAAAGTTACATAATAAATTTCATTTAATATTTTTGTGAATGTGAATAAACAATGTAATAAAGTATTTTAAAAGTTTTCCCAATTAAGTTATTCTCATGAAAAATGAAGGCGACGAATATTGCAATTGATAATCGTATTTCTCCAGTAATTCCTTTCGTTTTCTAACAGTAAAAGCAATAGGTTCTGCAAACTTATTTATTTATTTGCTTTCGTCCAAGTAACGCTATTAAGCATAATCAAACTCGAAAGTCCGTGAAAAAAAAGTCAGTATAATAGAAGGAAGAAAGTGTAATGAGAAAGGTCAATGCAGCACGAGGTAAAAAAAAAAAAAAAAATTCCCGGCATAAAAAAAAAGCATCTCGAGAATGCTAATACATTCCAGAGAAAGTAAGATTAATGGGAGTGGCAATTATTTACCAGCCATTCAGCTCACAAAAAAGTGAGAGTGTCATATCGATTATGTTAGTCGAAAAAAACCGTTCCCTCGCCACGAGAGCCACGTGTAGATCCGTGCGGCGTTAGATGCCGAATCGGATATAAGGTATATGACGTAATTTCACTTCGAGCGTTAGTATCGTCGGCCGGAGCTTCGCGCGATGGGTTATTACGCGAAAGAGCGTCGATCGCTGCTGAGGTCTCAATCGGACGTGAATCTTATCGATCTCTCTCCGGTGCTTCCTCCCCTTTTTTTTCAATTTTTGTTGGTCGTGCGAGTCCGGGCTAATTGACTACGGAGTGGCGAGGTGTTTGCGCATCGTAGTAGCGATGAAATATGACTCGTTAACGAGAGCAGCGCGAGGCGTTAGAAAGTGTGCTCTGCGCTGAGGTTTCGGAGCGTGATTGATCGTGCTAATTTACGGGGAGATCATTTCTGAAGAAATATTTCGGACTGTCATTAAGTCTAGATTAATTTAAGAAAGAAATTGGTTGAGACAGAAGAGTAAATATTTTACGTCGTGTTTAAAGTAGTACATTTTCTACAATGGAAGCAATAGCTTAAAAATAATGTAAAATATATATTCATGAAAAATTGTTTTCCTTTTGCAATTATTATAGGTGATTTGATGAATGTCTGCAAGATGCAAAAAAATGCATCATAGTGGATCTTAAAAAATCAAAATATATTTGTTAAAAAACGCATTTACGCCTTTGATTTTTAAAAAATTCAAATAAACTTTTGACAAATGAAAAAGCTCGTTGATATAAGCGAGGAACGTAAGCGGTGAAATTTTGCAAGAGGAAAAAATGACGAAATCGACGTCGACGATGTGTGTAGAATCCCCGCTGGAGCTTGACTCATGTACCCGGGATGCAATGGCAGCGCGAATATTAATTTGACGGATCATCGTATAGCCGACGATCCCTCCAGCTATATGCGGAGAGACTCTCGTAATAATTACGAGCTCACGTAATGCGTAATGTTCGGCGCGGCGGCAGACGCGGAAATGCGGAGCGCGCGATTATGCGACACCTTGGCTCGTTGTTCATGTTTACGCACTGCGGGCCATTAGTTGCGGTGTCATCCTTTTATTGGAGGTGTTGATGAATTTCCGAAGTAAATGTGTACGTGCTCGTACGAACGATTAGAAAATGCTTTTTCAGATGGCAGTTATCTTTCATTTTCATTTATTTCGAGTTTTTAGTTGATCGTAAAATGTATTATTTAGTTTTAGATTCTGAGGCATTATTTCAGTGGTTAAAATATCCAAACATTTACATTATATTTAAAAGAGTGTTTAAAAAAATCACTGATTACAAATGATTCTTTCTAATGGACATAATAAATGAATCTTTTAAAAGTTTAGATGAATTTAAGTATGGTAAAAATTCTTTTTGAAAATTGATTAGAAAGTAAGACTTTAAAAAATATATATAAAAGTATTATAGAAAGTAAAAGTATAATAGAAAAAGTGAACTAAAAATTTTTCCATGGATAATACTTACAAGAGGAGTTATCATGTATATATTATTTAATATGTTATACTTTTAAAATGCGCTGTTCGTTATCAGAACTTTGATAATTTTGACAGGGTGTATTTTACCAATTAATTTTTATTACAAATATTTATCTGTATTTTTTAAAAGTAAATAAAGAAACTGTAATTTTTACAAATAAAATATTTCATTATAAACAATAGGAACTTCAATAATGTATCTGATATTTTTCTTTTTTGTATATTCATTACGGTGTAATTTACATTCTTTAACAGCGACAATATAATAGTTTATTTATTTCTTATGTGGCGCAATATATACATAAAAAATTTGATAACTAAAAAACTAAAAATAATTTAATTTAATGTAGAATATATGTTTAAAAAATATGTAATGCAGCTTTTGTAAGAAAAACGAATAAAATATGTGAATAAAATACGAATAAAATATAGTTTACTTGTGAACTGCATAAATTAATAGATACCCAAATACTTTAGAAAGATTATATTAAGATTTAACAATTAATACAAATTAATATTTAAAAAAGCAAGTATAAACCAGCATGGTTGTAACGAAAAATGAGGAGCTGCAAAAAAAATGTAACTGGCGACCCGACGCCTTCAAGCACTGGCGGTGGATGTTTTCACCTCTAAACTACGATCGCAGACTCGAGGGGGTAGAGAAGGTTGCCCATTAACTGAAGACAAGAAGGCATTCGAAAAGATATCGGTCATTACCTCTCCGACGATCCGTCAGGCTTCCTTTAATTTGCAACGGGACAAGGGGTAAGGTAAGAGCTAGTGACTAGAAACTACAGACTGACGCAGGAAAATTTCAGTCTAATTGTTTCCTAAAGGCAAGATTGAGATTCTAAACAGTCTGCGACGGTGGGGATCGATCCCACGATCTCCACATACGCAAGCAGACGTCTTACCACTCAGTCAAGCCAGTTACTTAATTACTGGCAAATTGGCCTCGATTAGTTAGAACCAATAGGGGAAATAATTTTTCTGTTCTATGCTTTGATTACGTCGACATATATTCGCGTGTTTTATGGAGAATTCGATATTACTTAACTATACATTTTTTATCGAAAAAAGCGTGTACTTGTATATCGATACAATGAAATTTAGGCATACTATAAGTTCTAAATGTGTTCGTCAAAAAGTTTATCAAACTTTCGTTCGTAAAGTTTTAAAGTGGAAAAATAAATATAGTTAAATAAACATTATACTACTGTGTTTATTTTATTCTAGAAAATAAGACCAAATTCAAAGAAACTGAAATAAAATATCATTGACATGTATCAAGCATAATTAAATGGTTGTGGACCTTCTACTTTACCATTGGTTCTATTTTATCTGCAGACTGTTTAAAATTCGTTAATATCAAAGTTAATATCAAAACAAATATCTTGCGTCCTAAACGGCATCTTCGAAATTGTGACTTGCAACCCTATAGATGGGTTTATGTTTATATTACGAAGGGCAAGTGTATTGATTCAAGACCTAAAATTATTTGATACCATCAATTTCAGACATCCTGCCGATAAAACAGAACCGGTGGTAAAATCTATAAATTTTACGTGAATAGTATTAGTTTACACTTATTTTCGCTGTTTAAAAATAAAATTTTCAGTATAATAAGTACAAATATTTACAATTTAAATAAATGCTAGCATATTCAGCATTTTAGAGAATTGATTAATGATTCTACATTGCAGCTCTAAAATAAACAAATAAATGAACGTTTATATCATTGTTGTACTCTCACTATTACCGGCTTATCTAAGCTCGCCAAAAGCAGGTTGATAATCAAATTCGAGCTGGCAAGCAGCTGGCTTAGCTCCGCGGTAAGACGCCTGCATGTGATTGTGGTAATCGTGGGATCGATCCCCACCGTCGCAATTTATTCTTATCGAGTGTGATTTTAGCTGTAATATAGTTTATAAGTTTTTTCCCGATGAGCTTTATATTGTATACAGGTGGGTCCGTTGGGCGTTTAAGGTAACTAGGGATCGTTGGAAAGCCGGAGAGTGCAACGAAGGCTTTCTAAAATTTCCTGGCGTCCTTAAATAATAAATTCTGGAACAATGGACTCATTCATCGATAAAAGTATATTGGGACCGTAGCTAAGAGGTATAGCAACCACCGCACATCTTCAAGGCGTCGAGCCGCAAGCTGCATTTTTTGATTTATTATTTTTTCTTTTTCCCTTCTTTCTCCGACCAAAAACAATAATTGCGAGATTAAGATAGTTGTACACCAAGATATAGAAGTTATGTTAATAAAGATATGATTCACCAAAGAAAAAGTTTTTCAAAGTAATGAATTTTTGTCATTTTTTAATTTATTTCGACGTAAAGGGCCTCATTTTATTCATTTAACAATTATCTAAAGATTCACCGTGAAAAAAGTTTGAAATAATTAATTTTCAAAAAGCAAACTCCAATTGTTTATAAGCTCTTGTCTACTTGGACATAAACAACTGACTTTCGTTCCTTGCAAATTAATTATTTTAAACTTTTTTCACGATGAATCTTTAGATAATTGTTAAATGAATAAAATGAGGCCCTCTACATCGAAATAAATTAAAAAATGACAAAAATCCATTACTTTGAAAAACTTTTTTTTTACGTACATCATATCTTTATTTACAATATCAAAATTTGACTTCTTAATTTGTTTTCAGTTCATAAAAGTTAACTCTATAACATATATCATTACTTACGTATTCAGATGATAGTTCAGTATGCTAAGAATTTTTTTTAAAACTTCTTTATCTTGGTATACAACTACCTTAAGAGCCTGCGAAATTTTTACAAAATAGATTTATATTTTAAAACAATATATTCATTTTCGAATTTTTCCAATAATTTTCATTAGACCTGCATCTAAGTAAGAGAGTAATTGGAACTGAAAAATGTGTTTTTTTGCAAAGTGAAGGAAATTAAATTTTCCACAACTCCCGAAACTTCATAGTACGTAACGAATTAATCATTAATCGATAAAGCAGATTTGCAATTTCTAGCTTAGCCAGTAAGTGAAATTCTAATACATAAGATATCCTATATATAACAATCTATATAATTTTTAGTAAATGTTTTATCAGTTTATACTATTACTAACTATCAGTAATTTAAATAAACATGTACGAAAATAAAAATAAAAATGTTTCCTTTAATGTATCAAAAGCATTTCTTTCATGACAACGACATATTTTTAATTTAATTATAGTTTTCCAAGTGCAATTTTCACTGCACGTTGCAATGCCGAAAGTGATAAATTCACATAAAAAATTAATATAAATTCACACATATCCTAGCTTTGCCCTAAACGTTTAAAATCAATGAAGCAATTAAATTTGGACAGTGTATAATAGCTTAATTAGTAGCTATATTTGGTTCGTCTGATAAGACCCCTGCTTGCGCTTACGGAGATCGTAGGATGGATCCCTAACGCCGAAAGATATTTTGGCATTTTCCGAGGTTTTTTTTTTGTTGAAAAAATATTTTGTTAGAGAAAGAAGTTTTTAGTTTTAATTGTAGTAAAATATTTATTTTAAAAAGATTTGAATTTTTCATGAAAGCATTTAATAATTTTTTGTAAATTTATTCCTTAAAATTTTGCGAAAACATATAAACACGTATCTTTACTAAATAAAATATAGCTGATTGAACAATAAATATATGAAACTCCGTTACGGTTTGTTTTTTACAGTTGTTCACGACTAAAGATTAAATAGTTCCTTGTAAAATTTTAAGTCAATTTTGAAGTTAATAGGAGGCGTTCGTTGCGAACTCATTGCCTTTCAAAGCCTTTATCATAAAACATGTTGACTATCGCAGATAAATAAAATAAATAGTATTGCAGATAATAAAATGCATTTTTATCAATTAATTTATGGAACTATCGGCAACGTAAAAGCGTAATAGAAAAATCGCAGACTAATTAACCAACTGCATCATAAACGTTTTATCTTTATTTCGTATAATTTAGGGATTTAAATACCATAAAGCATTCATTAACACAATAAGAATGTTAATCAACTTAGTCCCGCGGTAAAGACGCCTGCTTGTGAGAGTCGCGTTCGTGAGTTCGATGCCCACCGTCGCAATTTCTTCTTTATCGATCGTGATGCGTGCGGTGCAATATTATTCGATAAGATCTGGATCAGAAGGGATAATTTTTAAGTAGCAAGAGACTTCGTTGCACGTTGCATGATGCTACGAGATCGTTGGGAAGTCGGTACTAGTAATAGAACATTGGCTTCTCAAAACTTCTTATAGTTTTCAACACTGGGCACCGGACTCATTCCTCGATAAAGTCGACTTCCGATCGTATCTTTGAGGTATACCATCCGCCGTAAATTCTCTATTGAAAAGTACAATCGTTGCAAAGCTTTGAAACAAAAGGAAACAGACAGCTGTTTCTACCGTTGCGGATTAGCAAAAATAGAAATGTTGTCCGCTTATATTACGCGTTACTTTGATTGCAATATTGCAACCACAGTCCAGCAAAACCAATCCAACGTGTCTTACTTGCAGAGGTATTCCTGGCCGACGTAGAAGAAGCTGTACCTCTTTTTTGCACACATCATAATGCACACTTACGACGTTTTCCGCTGTTTTTCCGCTGGTACTGCTGCACCCTCCATTCTATGTCTTATTTGAAGGGCAATGTTTCGAAAGAAGTTTGCACGCGTAATAAAAGAATTATTGAATTAAAAGTTACAGAATTGTGCGAATATTTTAAATAAAAAAAATCATAAAGTCATTAATTTCAATTAAACGTTATTCACAGTACGTAAACAAGCAGAAAATCTTATTTGTAAACACTGATTCATGCATATAAGTGACCCTGAACCTTTATTCAAAGAATTCTAGAAAATAAGTATTCATTTAATTTGAATATTAGAAAATGTTTTATTATGATAAAATTGATTAAACTGATGGTATTAAAATTACATAGAATTTAATAATGAGACTAAAGACTATAATTTTTGTTCTTAATTACGCAAAATTAGTCGTCTAAAATTAATGTATGTAATAAGCAAATATGAATAAATGGCGCTTAAAATAGAAAAAAATGCAAAAATACTTTAATACTTTATGATGGTGACGAGTTTTTAAACAATAATTTTCATTTGTAGATAAGATTGAAAGATCTTTAAAAACTGAATTCTTACCATGAACTTACCCAAATATTCACTTTATTATAATATATACTATTTACCAAAAGGAAGATTCAGATTAAAATTTGACAGATAAAAAATCAGAATCACTTTTTCTAGTTAAAAAGCTTTGGCAGATAAAATACATGTAATTATAATAATGATTGTTTGAAAATAAATATAAATCTGCTATAACCCTTTCAATTTCAACGCAAACAATGATTTTTATTTAAGTTCAATAAAAATTTCAAAAACGTGCCCGACACTTAAATTCCGAATAGTAAAAAATAAGAATATAAAACCAACAATTTTTTTTTCTATTCCAGTAGAAATAAAAGCTAATAAATCGAGTGGGGGCTTGGCGCAAGAACCTCGGCTCAGAGTGCAAAGAAAGGCGCCGGAGGGTGTTAGCCGACGCTCGCGGGGAGCAGCGCACTTTTACGCGTTGCGTCAACGCGCCGCCGGCGACTTTGGCGTCACGACCTTTTGCATCGCCGAGTCAGAGTGCGTCTCTCTACGCGATTCCGTATGACCATTTACCAGCGAAGCAGCAACACTCCGCGTATACGTATTAACGCTCTTTCCTAAAAACTCACCTTCGACGGTTTTTGGATGCCTGCACTCGAGCTGCAAGCGTGAAACTCGGTGTCTGAAATTGAATTGGAATAAATTAAATTGTTAGTTCTTCCTTTTTTACATAATTAAAATTTTTTGCCTTTAATGTGCTACTCCGAATAATATATGTTAAGAAGAGTCTACTTTTTGCTATAAGTATTTAAAAAATTTTTTTATCAATTTAAGATATCGGATTTCAAAATTAAGTTTTCGGCGTTGTTAATAATTTATGAAGATTGACCTTTAGAATTGAATAAAAATTTTTTTGAAATTATAAAGCAAAACATATTTTGCTTTATAAGAAAGTTTGCTAAAATGTTTACTAGTAAATCAACTAATCAAGGGGTCATTGTCTTTTATTTAAACATTTCTTTGAAGCAATTTTCATGTAACATTCTGATTTTTAATGGCGGAACGAGTAAGTTGATTTGCACTGCCCATAAAACACGTTTTCTAATGCGAATAGATTGTGCAAATTAATTTGTCTTTATGTAACATCGAAGAAGCTACATAATCTTCTCGGAAAAAGAAAATTCGATTCGTTTCAACTGTAAAATCGTTGGTTTGTCAGGACAATTGTCGATAACAAGTATTACGTAAAACATTTGTTGTTGTAGAAATAATTAGTAAGATTTATTGTGCATCCTTTCATTGGCAGCATTTCATTTTTTATTTTGGTCACCGCTTAAGGAAAAATAGGAATAAATTCTAAAATAATAAGTATAACGTATAAGCAATTCGTATTTACTTTAAAAAGTTGTTAATGACGTATATTTTAATCCACCTGGTATTTGGTACATGTATTGTATATATAGAAACACAAATATTTAAGGATGACATAACTCGCCCCTGTGTGCAAGAGGGTTAAACATTTTTTGTACTAATGGAAAAGAGTTTTCCCAACTCAGGCATGAAATGGCCCTCATTTCGCGCTAGAAAGTAACGTAGAAAATCGAGCATTTCAAAAGTTTCACAAAATTGTTTAACCGAGCGGGGAAAAATAACATTTTCCTTGCCTCCGGCGGGGTTTACTGGACAAGAAAGTCATTTTTTTTTATTTTTAAAATTTTCCAAAAAAAAATTATTTTTTTTTCTCTGTTTTAAACTCTTCTTTACTATTTCTGTACACGATTTGAAATGCACGATCATCTACCCGACTTTCTAAAACCAAATGTGGGCCTTCCATGCCCTCGTTGATAAAAACACGGTGTGTAGCCTACCTTACCCTCGCTAGAAATAGCTCATTTTCTCCCCTTGTTGCACAACGTACTATTTTTAGATGTGTAGTACCAAAGTAGTGTTTTAATATAACTAGTTTTTGTTCTAATAAATGCATTTTCTGTTGTTGATTAGTTACGCGTATGATCGCAGAAGTATGATTTCTTTCTTGTTTATTTACTTTACATGCTTTTTCATGATACATATTTATTTCTGATTTTATTTTAAATTATAAGAGAAATAATTACGAACAATACAAACGTACTTAGCGGAACGAAAAACATTCAAATTAGCATCTTAGAAGGTTACGGGTTTCTTTAACGATGCCCGTCTAATTTGTGCGTACTTACACATCTGTTCATCAGCTAGATTCTCGTAAAATAATTTAAATACGAAGAGCCATAAGTGCAGCGTAAAATATTTCTCTTCTTGGCACCAGGAGAAAAACTGACATTAAGATGCGGAATGCCCACTTTTCAGCTTATGATTCAACAATTTCATGATTGACCTATGAAGGCATGATTCTAATCGTCATTTATTTTTCTGTGATTTTTTTTTTTACTGAAGAAAGACATTTCATGTATCACGTTGTCCTGTAAGAATAAAATGATAAATAAAGATTGAATAGGTACCTTGACAATAATTATTCTATTGTAAAATTTTGAATTTGTACACTAATGAAATTTCATAATTACAATCTTAAATATTAACTTTTTCCAAATCACCAGAAGAAAAAAAATTGAAAAGTCAAGAATTTCACTATTCAGCCGACGACAATTTCATTAGTCAGTCGTTGACTCGCGCAAATATTTTCGTTCTCGGCTTCAATAATTACGTATTTTTTTCTTTATTTTGCGAAATTCCACGCACCCGAAAGACGCGAGCGTAAATCGAAAATGCATTAGAAAGTATATGCACAAGACAAGATGTCATTCCAGTGTCTCGCGGTGCGAACATTTATTTTGTAAATCGCGATACGACGCTTCTGCCTTGACTTGACGTTTGAGAGAACCTTGATGTATGTACACGGGAATTACGAAACGCAGAGATTTAAATTTGGAAAATCTTTTGCATTCTTATTAATAGGACTAGAATGCGTACTTGCGAGGAGAATAATTGCAATCAGTCAATGGCCGAGTGACTGTTTTTATATTACGTAAGTTAGTTTTTAAATAAGAGATCGCAAACTTCTTCAGATCTCTTGCTAGAGATCTTAACTTAGGCGCAAAGATTTGCGTAATTTTCCTTAATTTCCATCAACAATATTAAATATAAAGGGTAACGATAAATTTATGGTTAATTATTTTAGTTTATATGTACATTATAAAATTTGATTTAAAAAAAATACAGTGTCATAATAAATGTTGAGGGTTTAAAATCTTCCGGAAAATTTATCATTACTTTATGCATTATAAAATTATAATTTTTTCTTCGATTCCCGTAAATACTTACTGTCTTATTATCAATAACATCTTTGAACATAATTTAACATAATTTAAACTTTCTTTTATTATCAATTTTTCTGCTGTTGTGACCTACAAGCGTCGTTTAAATGGAACAACTCTTAATTTTCCTATGGACTTAAAAAAAATTCAAGAGTAAAAATGTATAGGTTGACTCATTTATTGCTCGAGATTTATAAGTATAATTGATTCGATACGTAGACAATTAATAAAATTAATTTTTTATTTGCAGCCTTGAATGTTTAATCATATTTTTCTGCTTCGGCACAGCGTTCACTGAGAAGTTGACCGAGAAAAGAGGCACTAAATTAAGAGCGAGCACAAGGAGAGGCAAATCCTGCAGGATTCGGAGAACTCGAAATCGTTCTTCAGATCGAAGCGCGTCAAAAGGGAAAGATTATCTTCCCGATGGAGAAGAGGAGCTCCATCGAAAAAGGAGAAACCCGGCAAGTTCTCAAGAGAGGCTTCCGCGCAGACACACGCTCAGAAATGGCACGTACGTCGGTATAAATCGAGAAATTCTCAAAGCGCGCGCTAATCGAAACTCCGCCACGAGCGTCCTCGTGCCGGCTGCCGAAAGTGAGCGTGGGACCGCCGCGTGAAGCGATTTATCGCGCTACGGAGCCTCGACCGAATAGCTTGCCGAGTTGCGCAACGGCGAAAAGCTAGAGTGCCCGATGAGGCGACCAAGTCACGCATCCAGCGTTTATGCAGGAGAGCGTAGGTACGTATTAGGTGTTGCCGGGCCCTTACAGCGCTGTTATAACACCCCGCGGCAACGCGACTTTCTCTCTTAGGAAGTGCGTTTTCGAACTGCCTTCGTTTTCGAAGTACATGTCTACAGTTTGAAGAATGACCTTTTTCATCTCGATCTCGTCACGTTTCGGAGACTGCAAATCAGCAAAGGCATTGTGTTTTACATTCTTATACAACAATTACGTTGCTTATGCAAATGACGTTTCAAAGTTTACAATGGGATGATTATAAAACTTTACAAGACGCTTCTGGCGATTTCGATCAGCCCGCGATTGATCTCGTTGCAAAAATATCAACCCCTTTCTTTTCGAACGATTTAATCCACTGACTAATAGATTAAGCTGAAGCTGGTTTTTGCCCATTGGGACCTAGCAGCCGAGTTGTCAGCATATTTCGAAAAACCTAGGCAAAAATTGCGATTAGATAAATTTAAATATCTAATTCCGTTAATATATATTATATCTTAGCGCATTGAACGAAAGCTTAAAAAATGAACTAGAACTAACGCTTTCAAAATATATGTAATTTTTTTTGTATTAATTAACTGTGTATAAGTTTGAAACATATAAATATTTTTTAATCCAACTAGTCTTAAATTAAAGCTCTTGCTTATAAAAACTTTAATTTAAGCTTTTGTTCAATTCGTTAACTATAAGATATAATATATAATAACGGAAATATTAAAATTTTTGTAAATATTTAAATTTCCCCCTAAATTTTTCATGCTCAGAACTCTGCTAGGTTCCAATGGACAAAACGCTGAGACACGTGTCCTCTTTTTTAGGAATAGTATCCTGCAATTTCACCAAGATCTGCGATCCGGTGAGTGGACATTATTCTTGTAAGCTTTATCCACCCAGTACTTTTATATAATTAATAGTAAAAAATATGCTCTCTTCTGATGAAAAAAATAAACCATTGATAATAATACTTTTGCTCGTAAGAACTTAAGAACTTACTTTACTATTTTAGTAAAGCGGGTTGCGGTCGTACTTACGGAATATTATTAGTTATAATTTTATTAGCTGGGGCGTTACTTTGTTTGATATTTAACGTTTCTCCCTCTTCTATAAATCATTGTATGAACTAATAGTGTGAAATGCTAAAAACTTATGCCTCGTGAAATTTCATTAAACTCAATAAAAAATAAAATAAACAAGGAACAAAATAAAAAATCAGCAATATAAATAAATAAATAAATAAATAGAGAGAGAGAGAGAGACAAAGGTTGAATCTATCCGCAAAGAAGGAAATATGAGGTACAATATCGAGGAGAGCGACAGAAAAAAAGAGAAGGTAATACGGCTCCAATCCCCATACGCGGGAGTCGCCGCAGGCGCGCATCTTTCCCTTGCTTACCGCGACGGCGCATCTTCAAACAGTTCTCTCTCTCACTCTCTTTCTCTCTGTCCCTCTCAGCGAATCAGCGGACGCACTCTTCTCTACTGCCGCACCGACTGGCACGATGAAAGTAAATGTCATAACGCTATCAAGGACGTTCTTCGGAAAGCTGCGGACTCTGGCCGATTTTCATTATCTGCAGGAGGTCAATTGACATCTATCGAAAATTTAAGTGGACATAAATATCCATTTTTTTATTCTTCAGCACTTTTCATTATTTATGCAAGCAAAAACTTCAGAAAGACAAAATTCCCGAGTAAAGCTGTATTCATCAAAAATCAAGGGGCATGGTAGCGCCCCAGGAAAGTATAACGTGCATAGTACACACGAACCTACGGGGCAGCACCACGCCACTATATACTTTGATATTGCTATTTAACCTCAACTAGAAAACGATTTATTTATGTTATTATTTATTTTGTATCGTTTTCGTATGCAGTAATTATGATTTTTTGAAAGATCATAATTCAATCTATGATCTTGCAAAGGTTTTTAGCCAAATCATTCACGAGTTATCGAAATAAAGTCGATGGAATTTTTTGCTCCTTCAATTTCATTTCAGTTTTAGGTCTGCCATTTTTCTTCTTCTCCAGTGACGTCACATCATTTAAACTTTATGCAGTGCAGAAAACATAGTGAAATCGGACAAAAAGGTTAAAACGTTCAATCATCATATATGTATATGGCATTGACATATAACGTAACCTGTATGTAAAGGTTATATTTATCTCTCTTCAGTGTCAAATTGAGGAAGACTTGAAAAAAGTTATAGTTAGTTTTTTTTAATTATAAAAATGAAATGTGTAGTCAGTTAAATTGCTGCGAAAAGATTGATTTTAATGAAAACACATCTACATGAGATTCTGGCAAATATATAAAAAAGTAAAAAAGAAGTTACTTTGGGATCCGGAAAATAATTTATTACCAAATCGTAATCTCATCATAGTATGTGACATAATTTAATTTAATGCAGCTTAACAGAGAAAAAATGTTTGCATTATTGAAAGTTTACAACGACTGAAAGTTTATTTGAGAGTAGAAAGTGATTGGACTCTAAAAATTGATGAGGAAGAATTTAAAGTTCAGAAATAAAGCAGAAACTGCGGCCTACTGATTTAAGTGCTCGTCCAAGGGCTATATATATCTGAAAATAACTTTTTGCTTCCTGAAATTCTACACAAGTTCTTTGCATCTTTGGAGCTAAACTTGCAAAATGGTTGGTTATTATTATTTAATTTTTGCTCAGAGAGAAGAAAGTCCAGTTTTAAGAAGAAACATCAGCAGTTTCCTTCTAACTTTAAGCGACGAAGAAGTTTGCGAAGAATTTAGAATTATTTGTGTAAGATTTGAAAGAAGTAAGGAAGTTGGAGCTGGCTCTTCTGGTACAGTGTTTATAGCTACTGATTTATCAAATAATCAACGAGTAGCCATTAAACACATAGATTTACCAAGGTAAGTGAAAAAATATCTCATGTTCACAGAAATCAAAGTCTTAAAAGAGTCCAACACCCAAATCTTACAAGTTCTTAAACTCATATCTAGTCGATGATCATCTATGGGTTGTAATCGAGTTATTAGAAGGTGGACCATTGACAGATGTTGTAACTGAGACTATTATGAAAAAAGCTGTTGTTTGTCGCAAAGTTCTTAAGGTAGTAAACTTTTTACACTCTAAAGGTATAATAATTCACCGAGACATCAAATCATCAAATAAAAAATACTTGGTTGAATACTCAAACTGGTAAAAAAGAGATTTGCTTAGAAGGACATTTAAGTAAAATAACATCATTGACATCATTGATATTCCATGAAGATGGAGTTAATGCAGTGAGGTAGACTATTAAAATAAATATATGCTTTTCCATTAAAATGAATATTTAACTTTTGATTATTTTTTAAATTACAGTTCTGGTAGAGACAAAGTATTAATTTTGTGGGACCTCACCAAGAAGACTTCTGTTCTCATTTTACCTGTATATGAATGCATTGAAGGAGCATTTATTATACCGAGTAGTAGTGTTCCCTCAGTACCTAAATCCAAAGACAAATCAAGAGGTGCGATAGCGCCTCGAGGCAAGTCTGAACGAAGTTAGCGTGAATCTACATTATAATGTTATATTTAGCATATTATGACGCGAGATTGTCTATCTATAATTTATTTAATGAAAAAAAAGAAAAAAAAATAGTTTTTAGTTAGCTGTAAATAGTATTTAGTTAATAGATTGTGACGACGTTGGCCGGCCATCTGAAAGATGTTTAATCGGAAACACTGATTAAATGTTTTATTGTTTATATTTACACGAGTGCTAAGTTAAAAAAACCGATAACTTTGACTGAATAAAACAGAGCCGAATGTATAATTAATCATTAGTTATATATATATAATGTTACCATATTATGACGCGAGATTGTCTATCTAGAATTTGTTTTGTTCGTTCTGTTGTGTGTCATAATGTTTATACATATCATGGTTGTAACGATAATGCCTGCATGGCTTAGTTTTATATTAGAATTTGGTAATTCAATCCTTTTATCTGATGAACTAAATGGTACTTACTTATGAAAATATACAAGTTATAATAGTGTTTTTCTAGTATTTTTGTAGTAAATTTGACGAGGTCATTGTTAAATTGTCATATTTAGACTTGTAAGATTTACCAGGAACATTGTTATTTTTTTTTATTTTTACAGTCTGTGATCAAATTAAAATTGACTATTGTAATTTTTATTAATTTTTTCCGTGTATAGATTAATTAAAGACATTTAATAATTAGACTAAGCAAAAATGGATAGTCACAGATTTCTTATTCGCTGGTGAATGTATTTATAACACTAATAGACTATTAATAAAGCATGCAATCAGTTGAGTATCACGTTTTAATAGATAGATACTTCTTTGATAAAGTTCATGGCTCAGTTGTAAAGGCTCGATAAAAGTCGATTAAAGGAGCGAGTATTTATGATAAATTAATGACCCAACGATCAGGAAACCAACCATGAAGCATAATTTTCTAAAATCTATATAGCTACATTAACACTAATCCTTTATTCTTATTGGTCGGAATGTTCGCTCCTGATTGGCCGGTGCAGTCAACCGGGAGGCCACGCCCCCCTCGAACGAGTATAAAAGCGCCCGCCAGCTCAACTTTCGGTCAGTTGAGCAGTTGCTCTGAGAGAGTGAAGAGCAGCTAGTCAAGATGGATCTCTTCAGAAGAGTTCTGACTATGCTCGGCGTTTACAACTCAGGCATCAACTTCATCAAAGAACTGCCTATCGAAATATCACAGATGATATTTTCGAAACTGGACACTCAATCATTGCTGAATGCTTCATTAGTCTCTCGACAATGGCTGTCTATTATCAAATCATCTACTCAGCTACGACAACGCGTCCGCCAACATATACGCCGCAAAGCTCGCAAACTTACCAATACCTTAATACCACCTATAAGAATCCTCCATAAACCCAAACTATCCCTTCCGCCAACCATTGTACTGCAACCTATGCAAATTCTGCATAATCCCAGACCACCCCTTCGACAAACCAAATATCCTTGCCATAAAATTGTCCTCAACAATATTATGCGACCTAAAATATTAAATAACTCTTTTCAGCAACTGAAAAGTTTAAATAAAAAAACGAAGTGCCTTAGATTTTAAATGTAAATTATTTATTAGTTTTTAGTTACATATAGATAGTATTTAGTTAATAGATTGTGACGACGATGGCCGGCCATCTGAAAGATATTTAATCTAAAATGTTGCTTAAATATTTTATTAGTTTAGTTTTATATGGATGCTAAGTTAAACAAATTGATAACTTTGACTGAATAAAACAGAGCCTAATGTATAATTAATCATTAGTTATATATAATGTTACCGTATTATGACGCGAGATTGTCTATCTAAAATTTATTTAATGAAAAAAAAGAAAAAAAAATAGTTTTTAGTTAGCTATAAATAGTATTTAGTTAATAGATTGTGACGGCGATGGCCGGCCATCTGAAAGATGTTTAATCGAAAACAGTGCTTAAATATTTGATTGTTTAAGATTTACCTGGAAACTAAGTTAAAAAAAGCTGATAACTTTGACTAAATAAAAAACTGCTGTCAAGTCATTGGCAGTTAGCTTCGTCCCAACTAATTTATTGTTCAATTATTATCTCGTTTTTATTATTATTTTATTTTCATACGCTCATTTTAGAATTTAATGAAAATCTAACAAAATTTAAATATAAATTTTGTTATTGGAATATTTAAATTCCTAAAAAACAGAATTTTTGACATTTCTTTCTCAAAGCTCGATTCGCGCTAGCTTGAATAAAAATCATGCACTAAATCAAGCTTTGTACAAGTGGTATCAAAAAATAATGTTCAATACAAGAAAATAAAGGTGATTTTAACCTGGTGTTACCTTTTCACACTATCTTCGTTTTGAAAAAAATTAAATGAAAATTTCAACTAAATTGTATTTTCTCTAACTAATATTAGTCACATAAAAGTAATTTTTTGTATTTTATTTAAACTATATTACTGAAACTAATGTAATAAGTCATAATAAAATATGTCATAAAAAAACTAGTAGATGAACTTCAAAAATTCTTTTTAATTTTGAAAGTTTAGTTAAAGACGACAAAAATAAGGGGTCGATCATTGAAAGAGATAGATTATTCACGATGATACAGCTATTCAAAAAATTGCAACAAAATAAATAAAACTTCAATATCTTTTGAACTAATACGTTTCATAATTAGAAAAACTATACAGCTCTGAACATGTAAAATATCTACCTTTTCTCATAATTTCAAGTAATTTAAAGTCTTTTTACTTCCGTAATCGTTCGACCTAGAAAACTCATTTTTTTCGGTTTTCAGCTTTTTATTCAAAGACTAATTAACAAAATGACTTGAAATTTTTAAAGATTATAGCTACATATATTCTTTAGCAATCCCTGGCCTGCTGACAGGATCAATGGGAGCAAGAAACGCGCGGAAGGTGGACTGTCAGGCTGATAAGCCAGGTGGGCCCGTGGATCGGGAGGCAGTACGGAGAGGTAAATTATTACCTCACCTAGATGCTGTCCGGCCACGGGTACTTCCGCGCTTACCTGCACTGAATGGGGAAGGTGGCGGACCCCAGTTGCATATACTGCGAGTCCGCCAGGGATAATGCCCACCACATGTTTTTTATGTGGTCACACCAGGAGGCCGGCCCCCTGAAGATCTATCAAAGATTTCCTCCCTCTTCTACAAAAAAAGAAAAGAAAAAAGATACTCTTTAAGGAAGACAGATATTTTATGTTTGGTTACTAATAATTTTAGAGTATCGAATGACAACAATAAGTATAAAGTTAGCCGTAAGACCTTGCTTTGAATGACAAGGTCCACAGAGAATAATACATTTTTAAATTGCGTAAATGACGCATCATATCAATAAATAATGGTGCTATTATGACAATTTTATAATAATACTATTACTATTATTTGCTAAATTTGCTTTTAATAGAAGGAGGTTAATTTATAATGAGAAATTAAGGATACATAAAATGAAAAATGCGAATATGAAATGAGAAGTAAATAGTGGTACGTACGAGATACTTAATCTGTTGTATTCATCAAATGTATACTTTTCTATCTTATAAGTTGCCGCTTTTGAACTTTAAACATCTACCATTTGATCATGAGGAAGAGGCGTTGAAATACAATTGTACAATTGAACGAACTTAACTGTGAAGTTCAATTGAACGCCTCTTCCGAAATTATCAATCCCTCCCTTACATTCCCTATCTATAAATTTTTATAGATTTCCCAAGTTTAAAACGGCAACACTTTAAGCTAATAAGGATCGGCGAGCGGCGTTGGTGCGAGAGAGCTGCGGTGGTGACGCTAGGCGTATCTTCAGATTTTGCTTTAAAAGTGTGGTAATTCTGGCGGATTCTACCATTTGATCATTTCGCAAGAGGCGTTTTATACAATCTCAATTAAACTTCACAGGTAAATTCGTTCAATTGTACAATTTTTTTTCATCACTAGATTAAAACTGGACTAGATTAGGCGCGTTGCGCGCTTTAAATTTGCTCTTAATATATTATTACTTATTTAATAACGTTCAAAATTATTATTCTTTGATTAATATTTTGAAAAAGTTAACTAACTAGTCTTTCAAAATTTAAAGAACATTTTGTTATTGAAATAGTTACCACCCTAAAACATATAATAAATTATTTTCCAAAATAATTTTATAATATTATTTTGCATGTTCGAAATTTATTCATTATATAAATTGAAAATACAAATTTTTTGGTAACTTCATTAATCTTTAATAATTTAGAATTAAATCAAATGAACATTTTAGATGTATGCGTACTATATGAACCAATCATATACCGTTTATCTTGGCTTCGAACATTTGGTACTTCTGTTTTCATTATTTTTTTACTTCGTTTTTTCGGAAGGGAATATCGACTTTCGGCGGAGGTACATAGGGACCAAAGTCAAATTTTCGAGCATTTTCTTTTTTACCTACCCTGCAAGGTAGGTAGAAATAGACAAGCTCATAGCTCGTGTAAATTGACACCCCAGCCTTCAGCTCGGGTGTCAAACACGAGCCATGGGCTTGCCATTTTACTTCCCGAGGTGCGTATACTATTTTTCTGTTCAACGTCGCCGGAAACCAGCAACTTCGTCTTCAGAAAGTTGGCGCTTTCCGGCCGGAGGGCAAAAAATCACTTTCTCGCACTGTTATTGAAATGTACTATTTCTTCCCGTGTTACATACCGCGTTTTTTCATCGAAGGCATGAAAAGCCCTATTTTAGAGTCAGAAAGTTGGATAGATGATCATGCACTTTACGTCAGTCACAACGTAATTGATTTTTTAAAAGTAAATACCTGTGTATTTATTTAGAATTTTTAGAAATCAAAAGAAAAAATTGACCGTTAATCCAGATCTTGGTGCCCTGATTTAAGATTATTTGTTGTCTATAAAGCAAACTTAAATACTGGTAGTACGTTAATAACAAAAAAATTTGAATATTTTAATAGGTAATATAATAGCCAAGACCAAGCAGTAGAAGAAGTTATTTGAGGAAACCATAATTTATTGAGAAAGTCTAAATATATTAATTTGAAACTTATTCAAAACTTATTACCTAATGTAGGTAATATATGAATGAATAAAGAAAACATTCAATTTAATGCTACGTCATATGCTTAGATGAAATCGAAGTTTTTTGGTTTTAAAGTTAAAGCAACAGTAAATACTATGTAAGAAGCAACTAACACATCATTTTCATATTCAAATAAATTGAGAGTACGATCAAGTTACTCATATTTTTTATCCTTACGTATAACTTCCTGAATGTAAAATAATTTTGCTTTCTTTGACGATGATCCAAATACCGCAAAAATGCCAGTTTTTGAATAAAAAAACTTGACCAGTAGCGACCAATAGTTTCATTTACACAATTTATAATCCTTGGGTGTCGATAGCATCTACAATGCATCTTAAAACATTATTTCTTTTAATATATCTGTACGATGCATTGCTCTGACAAAACAATCTTTGCCTAATACGCCTGTAAGGCCAATATAATACATTATTTTAATTTAAGTAGGTAAATAAATCTTACTCTAATATTTATTTATTCATAATAATTACAAATATTTATTTCCATTAAAAAATATAGCAATTTCTTAAAAGCAGATGAAAAAAATAATATAAAAAAAATCAATTAATTTTTATAATTATTAATTAATTGTTACAATTAGCAACTATTTACTTATTAATTAGCAGCTAATTTCTACTAAAAATCAAGGGTAAGGTGCGTTTTATACACATAGGAATCGTACACGTAAATATTGTACACAATTTAGCATGGCCCTATATATCTATATATAAATTTCGCCAATGTTAAATTGTGTACAATGTTTACGTCTACGATTCTTGTGTATAAAACGTACCTTACCAAATCAAGACCCGAATACATTTTCTAAAAATACATAACTACATGATCTCCAGTAGTAAGGATCAAGATCAAGTCAGCCAAATAAATCTTTTCTATTTAGAGACATAATCTTTTAATTTTTGTACTCTTCATATTTTGCATAGTGCGAAAAAATGTTCGGTAATTAAGACTATATATATTTAAAAAGATGAAAACTGAAAAAATGAGTTTTTTATGTCCAACGATTACTGTAGTAAAAATGCTTCAAGTGACTTGAAATTTTATAGAAAGGTAGATTTTTTTCGTCTTGTACTAAATTTTCAAAATTAAAAATAATTTTTAAAATTCATGAACTATTTTTTGTTTTATAACGATTTTAAATTATACATGGTATCGCAATTATATATATCACACAGAACAGTCATAATTTTATTACTATTAATACTTTATTATGATTGTTTACATTAGTTTCAGCAATATTTGTTTAAATCAAATATAAAAAATTACTTTTCTGTGACTAGTTATTACTAGAAAAAATTCGATGTACTAGAAATTTTTATTTAATTTTCTTCAATACGATGATAGTATGAAAAGGTAACACTAGGTTAAAATCATCTTTTTGCTCTTATATTGAACATTATTATTTGATTCGTCTTGTACAAAGCTTGATTTAGCGTATGTTTATTTTTATCCAAGAGTTTCAAAAATTCGTAGTTGTAAACATGACGGACGATAGATTACAGAAAAAGAGAGAAAAGGACGTAATTGAAAACATTACGGACGATAGTTTGCAGAAAAAGAGAGAGAAGGACGTAGTTGAAAACATGACGGACGATAGAGTACAGAAAAAAAAAAAGAAAGACTTGGTTGACAATATGACGGAGGATCAAGTAGAAAAGAAAAGAAAAAATCTGTCACGGCAATAGAAGACGATTAACTCAAAAATTAAGAAAAAATTTACCAACGTGTGAAGTTTCTAATTTTGGATTACTTTTATCTACATTGTAACGCTGCATTTTGGTCTGCAGAATTTTCAAAAAAAAGTTGTTGTCATAACGGGAAGATTAAATTACCGCCATTGAGTGACTTTGATAACAATTTAAAAGAATTGATTTTTAACGATAGAAAATTTAAAGATCGTATTCGCTATTACAATAATATTTTTTCTTTTGCAACTTTTTGAGCCAAAGAAATTCATCCATTTAAATCTGGAATTTATAATTTGAAAATTGAGGGTCAAGTTTATCATGTATCTTCTAACACAATAGTACCGTTTGACAACAATCCTAGACGTGGTCAAATTTACATTTACGATGATTGGGAAGCTATTGAAATAAGAAATAGTAATTCAGCTATCGAAACGTTGTACGATGAATTTAAATTCTCGCTGTACTCATTTACATCATTTCTCAACCTACGCTAATAGATTATAATTTATATTTTACGAGAAGTATCCATCTTGATGCAAGCAGATATAATAAGCCATTAACAGGTGAATGCGTTGCTTTGATTGTGTAGAAAAATCGCGATATACGTTTAAATTACGATATGTGCATGTGTTCTAAAAATCCACTACCCGAAGAATCCACTATCTGTATCATTAATAAACTTTCGTTTCATATTGATCCAATGATTTTTCCAATTATGTTTCCTAAAGGAGATATAGGATGGAATCCAATGTTTAAACAAAATCAAAATAGTTATAAAAATTTAACTTCTCTACAATATTATTCTTATAGATTATCTTACCGACCAAATTCAAATTTTAGTCCGTTTCTATTTTGTGGTAGATTAACTCAACAGTATATTATTCAAGCATAAATTATTATTGAAAATAGTAGATTAGATTATTTGAAATTCAATAAAAAAAAATTACGAATAGAATGCTATAAAGGTGTCGTGGGCCATGTTCTACAAAGTGCTTCAAATCATAAAAAAAATTTCGAAAACGATAGAATAGGCAATTTATTTATTCTACCGTCAACATATATTGGAAGTCCTAGGTACGTGCATCAAAATTTCTTAGATTCTATGACTGCTATTAGGAAATTAGGTTCAATTCCTGATTTGTTTACTACTAATCCAAATTGGTCAGAGTTGAAAACTATTTTAGCAAATTTTCCTTCTGGATATACAACAAACGATATTTCAATATTAACTGTAAGATTATTTTATGCTAAATTCAAATGTTTAATGGCTGATATTTTGAATGGATTATTTGGTAAAGTCATTGCTTATGTCTATGTAATTGAATTTCAAAAAAAGGGTCTTCTACGTGCTCATATGTTATTGGTTTTAGATCCTAAAGATAAATTAAATAATGCTGATAAGATAGATCAATATATTACAGCTGAAATTCCTGAAGATGACTCTGAACTGAAAGATTTAGTTCTTAAGCATATGTTACATGGTCCACATATTGATAAATTATTATGTTACAATCCGGAAACAAAAACATGCACAAAAAAATTTCCAAAAACTTTCTCCGAAGAAACTCATTATCAACATAATGGTTTTCCTGAATATCGGAGACGCGATAATTCTAATCAACAAAATTATTACAATAAATCAATTGGTGGTAAACGTATAAAAGTTGATAACTCTATGGTTCCGTACAATTCTAAATTATTAAAAAAATATAATTGTCACATCAATGTAGAGTATTGCGCATCAATATTAAGTATAAAATATTTGTATAAATATTTACACAAAGGACACGATAGAGCTTATATAAAAATGAGTAAAAAAGATCCAACTACTTTAGTGTATGATGAAATTTCAGAGTACATAGATTGTAGATACGTCAGTCCTATGGAAGCTGCATGGCGAATCCAAGAATTGCCAATATGTGGAAGGTCTCATGCTATTATAAAATTAGCAGTTCACCTAGAAAATCAACATAAAGTAATATTTTCTGAAGATAATATTGATGTTAAAAGTTTGAATAAAAAAACCAGGTTAACAGCGTGGTTTGAACTAAATAAAATTGATACTTTTGTTGAAAATCTACTTTATGCTGATATACCAGAGCATTATACTTTTTCTAGTAATAAAGAATAGATTAGGTGCAAAAATTATAGTAATACTTTAGGTAATTAGTATCCGTGTTGCCTAAAGAACAAGAATTATTTCATTTAAAACTTATATTACATCGTGTTAATGGCTCAAAATCATTCCATGACTTAAAAAAATTTGATGGTATTTCTTACTCCTCTTTCACAGAAACAGCCATAGCAATGGGTCTAGTTGAAAATAATAAAGAAATTTTCAATACATTTGATGAGGCATGTTCTACAATGTTTCCACATCAATTAAGACCATATTTTGCTTGGCATTTAATGATTAATAAATTGTCTTTAGCAAACACCATTTGGGAAAAATATAAAACTAACTTTTGTGAGGATTTTATAAAAAATTTTGATAGTAAAATTCAAAATAAAAACCTTCTAACATCTACATCCGAGAATTTAGCCCTTTGTGAAATTGAAAACATTTTAAATTCTGAAAATTACACATGCAAAAATTTTGGACTTCCTCAACCTCAAAATAAACCCGTGGAAGAATTAACTTTTCACGAAAAAAAAATTTATGAAATATTATTCAAAGAGTCATATATAAAGTTAAATATTGATCAAAAAATGATTTTTGATGACATAATCAATAATTTCGAAAATCAATTTCTTTTTTACATAGATGGCCCTAGGGGCACAGGAAAAACTTTCTTGTACACTGTTTTGATATATTATTCTTTAAGTGAAGGAATAGAAATTTTAACAATGGCATGGACTGGTATAGCAACCATACTACTTCCCAAAGGAATAACAACACATAGAACTTTCGGATTACCTTTCGATTTATCATCAACTGTAGTGTCTTATCTGACATCCATTGATAAGAAAAACTTTCTTGTACAGTTTTTATTTTAGGCGAAACTCCCATAATACCAAAAGAAGCAATAGAGATTATCAATAATACACTTTGTGAAATATGTCGACATAATAAACCTTTCGCTAATAAAACTTTTATTGGTGGTGGAGATTGGAAACAAACACTTCTAGTTGTCAAGTATGGTAAAAAAAAATAAAATATTACGTACAACAGTCAAAAACTGTACTCTATGGTCAAATTTCAAATCATATTATTTAACACTTAATATGCGTGCAGTAAACCAAGAATTTTCCTAATTATTACTCAAAATTGGTGATGGTGATATTGAAAATTTTTTATACCAGACAATTGGAAAACCTCCAATGTTTGTTATAACATTTTCCGAACTTCCGTGAATATAAACAATGATCTAACAGATCGTGTGATTCTGTGTCCCTTTGATGAAGATACATATAAAATTAATGATAAAGTTTCGAAAAAAATAAAAAGTAAAGAAGTTGTATATTGCAGCATTGATACAGCTAGACACAAAGGAATTGATAAAACTTACATTCATACAGAACTAAAATATCCTATAGAATATTTACATTTTTTAAAATTCCCAGGTTTTCCTGTGCATAAATTGTCTTTGAGAATAGGAGGTATCGTAATGCTGATTAGAAATTTAAGTATAAGAGATGGTCTTTGTAATGATACAAGATTACAAATTTCAAAATAATTCAAATATAATATTGAACCTAAAATTGAGGAGCCGGATCGAGAAACCGGCCGAGCGTTCGGCCGCGGCCAAAAGCCACGATGGGCAGGGTCGATTTCTGAAAGTCTGCAAATAAATTAAAAAAAAATACTATCATGTAGAGCATGAAAAAATACAACTTTTTTACATTTACAAGTTTTTGATTTGATAAATAGTTTCCGAAATAAAAAATAAAAACTGCAAAATTTTTATCGATCGGAATAATTAAATTTCGAAACTTAAATCGCTGTATCTCCATGATTAATGTATTAATCAATTTGAAATTTTTACCAAAGATAAAGTAAGTACTACCGATGCTGAAACCCCGATTAGAATAATAATAATCTGCGTCAGTGTCATTAAATTTAATTACGAAGTACTCTACCCAAAAGGTTAGGTTTCTCGTGATTCGCGGAGAAAAAGTTATTTAACAGAGAAAACTGTTAATAATATTATAGTTCAAGGTCAAAATTCAATTATTATAAAAATTAAATTACCTCATAACATTAAGTAATCCCATAACGTGATAAAGTAAAACATAATATACTGAGTTAACGGTAACGCTAACAACGCCAGAAGAACTAACGGCGACTAATGTGTGCATGTACAAATAAAAAAAATACTCTTGTTGATCAACAAAGTATTCAGCATAATAACACAAGCTTATTGGACGAGTTTCATTTTTTGGCATAACGTAATTCAGAAAGGTTGGTAAGAAGCTTGGAAACGATACAAAGAAGAATGAGCCCACGATTCCGTACACAATTGCTCCCACTGTGAAGTAATATGCTATTAAAGCGGATTTTGACAGTGTAGCTCGCTCCTTTGGTTCTGTTATTTCAATCCAATCTTTGGTCATTTCTTCAAAAAGATATCCTACCTAAATTTAACATTAGTGTATTAAATTGTTAAACTTATGATTGTATTTCTGTTCAATAATAATACATACATATCAATTAATATAAGCTTAATTTCAAAATACTGCACATAAGTTTTTATATATTATACAAATGAACTATTTATTTTAAAAAGAAACAATAATTTAGTATAAAGAAAATGGTGCATCATTAATTACTATTTAATTAGACTCAAAATAAATTTTGCTAATATAATCTACATGAAAATTTTTGTTTTGTTTAATTTCACAATAGCATAAATAAGTTACGTACCTGCTTTGTATGACGAGCAAAAGAATAATACTTAAATGATATAGCCGTTAAATACAGGAAACCCACTCCGTTTTCAAAGAGAATGTGTAAATTCCAATAGGGTCCTTGTATTTCCTCTATAGTACGTATAAACTGCAATGAATTATACTCAAATAAAGATTCTTTAAGAAAGTTTATTTGGGAATTAACTCTTTGTTATCACTTCTTTAATTATTTTGAGTAGTAAAATCTAAATGTTTTTTTACTTTTTTATATTATTAATTACTTAATAAAAGAATGTTTTTTTAAACGAAAAATTCATGACTCAAAGAGTTAAGGGTATTTTTACGGTCTGCAAATGATTATGTAGAGTTCTACAAAATTGTAAGCAATGAAAAATCAATATATTCTACAAGCAATTACCTGCGGTATCAGCATACTTATCATTAAAAAAACATAAATGTAGCCATATTTTTGTAACCGAGGGTTTTGATCAGGCCACAAAGTTGATAATTTCAATGTAATTTTGTTAAGTCTAAGGTACTTGTTTTCGAATATTTCCTCGACATCTGATTTTTTTATCATTATTAAAAAATATATATTGCTGATGCACAAAATACTAACTTCTTTTAAACAACAGTAAACGATTGTGCTGAAAAATGCACTTTTCTTACTTACGAATACTTATGAATAGATAATACATGGGACATATAATTTTAATAATGTCCTCCTAAGAATATAATTAAACTTTATTATTGAAATTAAAATGAATAGAAAGTCACTTTTTCTCCTACAAAAGTTCTTTACATAAGTTAAGTTAAGTAAGTTAAGAAATTAGAAATATTTTATACTTCTTATTAAATGATTATTTAATTTTCTCGAAACTGTTATATGACGTTTATTAGAATTAATAATTTATTATTTTATTAGTTTAAATTGATTTATATTTCACTTTGCATAGGATTCGCGAAAGCTGTCGTGTTGTATGTATAAACGCTTGGGTATCATTTTTCATTTTTAAGATATAATATAAATTTTTACTTTTATGTTTATATTGCTTGATTTAAAAAGTAAATTGATTTTGTGGTAACTGAATTCGTGTAGACTTTGATTTAATGTGTCATCAAGGTCTAGTTTAATTAAGATGATACTTAATAGTTTTTTTTTATAGATTTTATTTTCGAAATAATTAATAATATACATAACTGTCGAAAACTTTGTTATAGTAATAATTAATTATATTACACGTACATAAACATGTACGTCATAAGCTTTTCAAATATTTATACATAATTTTCATATCAAAGTTTTACATAAGAAAATGGAAAATATTTAAAAATATCATCTTCCACGAGAACGGGGTACTTTCAGGACCATCCAAGCATTTTTACCAAAGTATGCAATATATTTATAAATTCATAACTGCATGGATTACTTTTAAATTTCCAAGTACAGAACCTTATTGTTTATTTCAATTGTTTTGATCCAAAATTTCACTGCTTATTTTCATTGGGTTGAATCGTTCTCACTCAATCGGTCATAAATTTGACACATTTTACAAATAATTCCTTCACCTGGAAAATTATGCAAAACAAGACCACTTTGAAATAGCCTTCATCGAATAAGCAATATTTGTTTATGTATTCAGTATTGCACGTATCTTTACTTTCAATAAAATCAGTTGTTATCAGATCTGCTAATTTTCTTTGTTTCAGAACTTTTTGAAATCATCGCCTTTGGATTCTTTAATCTACATTAAATATTATTCTATTACCTGCTCTGGTGGTTAATACACTGTACGTAAAATTTATCGAAATTTGAATTTCTAATAAAACTATTAAACTCGACAACATTTTAGTTAATGTTTAACGGTTTTCGGGCAGCTTTTTGCAAAACAGGTAAATTATACATAAAGAAAGGTGGCTTTGGATTTTCAAAATTCAAACCTGTGGAGACCTTCTCTAATCATTGCATTTAATATGCAATTTAATAATGGGGAATTTTTTTTTATTAGTTTTACAATGAACTGTACAGACTTTTTAAAAATAGGAATTTTATATATCTGTATAATATTTAAAAATGAATAATTAAAAATTAGTAAGAGCCTTGAACTCTTTTTAAATAATCAAAGCGTCTTACCGTTCGTTTTTCTTTTTGTGTAGAAAGATGACATTATCTCCTTTAGTCAGTTTCTTAACAGGCGAGTCGGACGGACACCGTAAGTGCCCAACGCTCTTTAACTTTGTAGTCTTGCCTTTACGCCACAGAAAATACAAGACGTCTCTTCTGAAAACGAGTTACCTGATAGTCGACAGATTTAGTGTGGAAGCAGAATGTTATATGGCCGAAGAGGTCCACAACTCCACCCAAGTGTTTTTTATGTATTTTTTCGTGCTGAACACAAATTTCAAGAGTGGAAGTTCAAAAAATTAGAACCGAAGTTATTACAAATTTAATGCAAGAAAGTGCGCTTTTACGCTTTTCCGATTACTTTTTTTTAATGTTAGTTTTTCCTATTTAAGATAATGATACTTTTAATGATACTTTTAAAGTCTTATTTTGAAGAGAAAACATTGTACTATCGATTACAATAAAAGTTATTATTAAAAAATAACGAATAAATTGTTCCTAGTGCTTCAAAATTGAAAATTGTACCGGAAAATGGGGATTTAATTTGTTTACAAGCTAAAGAAATAAGTGGATTTTATTCTACGTACAAAGAACTAACATTTAGTGCTTTAAAATTCTTCATTTTCTTCATATATTCCTGAAAACTTTTTTTATAAATAAAATAACGAAAAAGCTTATTGTTTATTATTATTATTTATTATTAATATCATAATAAAAACAAATGTATTATCACTAAACTACCAGTTTTATTTTGATCTAATAAAATGAATATAGTCCGAAAGCAGATTCACCATTACTAGTTTTTGTTTTATAACTTTATTTTTTGGAAAGGTAAGCTTTTTGTATATTGGTAGGACTTTTTTAAATTTCTAAAATAATTCATTAATATATTTTAAATTTGAAGTATCATTATAAATATAAGAACGATAAATTAGTTTGGAGGAAGCTAAGTGCCAATGAATTGGCAGCAGTTTTCTGTTTAAATCAGATTTTACTGAAGAATTTATATACATTCAAGCTTTTAATGATTAACTTTGTAAACATGTTCTTTTATTCGTTTTAACCAGGGATCGTTCAGGAAAAATGTTTCGACGGGAACCGACGATGCCAATGAGCTTAATATGTCTCTTCTTCTTCTTTCTTCTTGAAATATTCGGATAAAACGTTGAATGATTTTTCCACTTTGTGTGTTAATAACCTTTTTCGACAATAAAAAAATTGCAATTTCAACCTGCAAGAGAAAGAAAATATAAGGAAATTTCTTTTGGAACTGTAAGGATTATCCAACTGTAGGGATTATCTGTAGTATTACCCGTTCATGCTATAAGGGAGTTTGGAGAAGAGCATTTGCCGACGATACTGTTTTTCTTCACGTTAAATGAGTAAGTAAAAAGTATACATTGTACCTCAATCAAAGTATAGCAGTCCAGCAACCAACTCTGTTGTTCAGAATGAAAAATTTCGACTTCAAAGAAATAGAAGAATCATGCTGAATCTTCCCCTCCAAGGATGATGCCCGGGTCCTTGAATATAAATCCATTAATTACCTCGTTTTCAGTGAAGATGTACGTAAGGAAAATGCAGATCAGTGAACAACTCCAATGGAGGTAAAATTTTCCTGGTACTTCAATGGGGTAAAAATTTCCTGATACTCCAATACAGGTAAAAATTGGGTAAAAATTGGGGGAAAAAGAATTTGTATGTAATAAGATTTGATACAGAAACTGATTGAGGAGGAAGAATAACGATATTCGATTGAAAGAAACTCATCGTTAACGTTCGAAATAAGTTAAGGTCAAAATTATTTATCACTTGGCGACTTCAATTCTCACCACTTCTATTGGGGTAGCGATGAAAACTGCATAAATAGTCTAACATTTGCCAACAATTTCGATTTAGAGTTTTTTTTCTATAAAATAGCCCAAATCCCATGAACCTGAAGTTTGGATCGCTCCAATGAAGCGAAATTTCCGAAATTGCGATTCGCCTTACTTTTCCAAGTTTTGTTGGTCAAAATCGATCACAGAAGCATAAAAAGAGTAGTAATCATGATTTTACCCCTAAATCACCCCCCAAAGGGATGAAAATCAGGAAAAACGCAAATTCGCCGTTCAACGATGAGGGCACCTCATTTTTTGCGTTCAATTAAAGGGGGGTAATGCCACAAGTTTTGGCTATCGGCGGCATCCCGGAAACCACCCCTCGGGAATGCAAAAGAAATCCAAATATTTCAAACTACCCCTGGTAGAAATAGAAAACATTTCTTACCTAGGAAATAGGTAGCAAAAAATAAGATTAGGTAGCAACGAGCCAACCTTTTTAGAATATAATTTCCTAGCATGAAACGTTTTTTTTACCTGAATTAAGCATTTAATAGAATAAAATCTTTAACCCATTTTTAAGGTATTAAGTAGCTATTCTAAATGTTCTAAAAATGTAAGGCTATGTAACCTTGTTACACTCAATGTCACACTAGAAGAAAATTTTACCGATTGTCCGTCTACATAAAAAAAACAATTGTATATACTATAAATAAAATGAAACACTCAAGGAAAAGCTACATTTATTGGCATAAGCAAAGAAATTAGTCATTGGGTACATACATT